>JBBYHH010087553.1:0-15240 GCA_038382905.1 Daphne laureola
ATGGTTAGGTTTAGTGAGACTGAACAGTTTTTATAGACCTATTTGTTTGTTTTGGGTTTGCAAGAGACCACCTGGGCCGCACCATCTCGGGAAGAATCCACAACCGTCCGATTCTCAACTCAAACTCCTTCTACTGCCTCTTCATTTACAGATGAATCCCTAATCGTTTCTCGAGAAACATTTTCATGTATATTTTTTGCTATCTTTCCACTTCACTATTTATTACTAGTGTACTCTTGTTTTCGTTTTAAAGCCCGAATTTGAAAAGAATGGCTAAACTATCTCTAATTTCTTTTATTTGGCACATCGCTTTATGCATTGACACATGATACTATTTACTACTACTTCCGCCGTCCCTTAATTATTGTAACATTTTCATATAGCATGGGGATTAAGGATGCAGTGGCGGATCTAGGCTCTAAAAGTTAGGTGAGCAAAAATCAAATCCATCAACAATAGATAAAAAATTTGATAACTCAAAACACAATTCTTATTTAGTATTCATAAAAAATTCGATCGAAATAGGTATAAGAATAGTAAATCAAAATAACATAAAACATACTTAGAAATACATGATACTCTATGTGAATTACGGTTTATGATCACATTATAATACATTATGAAATCACTATATTATAATATAATCTGCAATCAGTTATCACATTACAAATATATACTTTATTAGATTTCATGTCAATCTCAAATTAACAATTAATTTGATAAAGAGTGGGTATTAAGATCAATACATTAAGATAGAAATTAAAGTTCTTCACCTCTCTGCGGAACTTGTCTATGACTCACGTTTCAAAAATCCAATTTACAAATACAAGATCCTAATTTGAAAGTAATCTCCAAATTATAAACATAAATTAACTCATTAACGTAAATTCCCACATAATAACCCTAACTCTCCAAATTTGATTATCCAAATGCAATTTATTTGTGGGTGGGGTGAAATATTGTGAAGTGCGAATAATAGAGTTGTTTAAAGATTGGTAGTCGGCTTTTTTTCCTTTTTTTTAAGTTGGGCTATATTTCCTAAATATTAGGTATATGTGTAGGGTAATATATATTTTTGCAATAAATCTTGCCCAACAGAAGCTAGGCAAGCTTTCCTTTAGGTCCAGCTCTGTAAGGATGGTAACAAGATGTAGAACTTTGACAATATTATCCCTTTAAGATAAATGAGATGAATGAGTAGTGTGATTGAAGTCGTGGGTCAAATCAGATAATAAAAAAATAAAAAAATAGTTAGAGTGGATGAAGTTGTTAAAGCATTCTCTAACATGATATGAATTCACGAAGTTAAAGTACAGAGAATGTACCTTACACCATGGTCGACTCTTGGTTTTGTCCAACTCGGCCTTTGTATCTCTGTCCTGGCCTTCTCAGAACCTGTGAAAGTCCAATTGGTGATCAGTTATCGGGTTCTCCTGAGGACGGCTCTAGAGCATTTAATGTCCAGTCCCCTTTTAAAAAAGGGGGAAGCATCTATTTATAGGGGGAGGTGGTGTTCCCTCTTTGGCACAGAATGGGTCAAGAGGCGCCACATGTCTTGATACGACGGATGGGCCGGAGGATGAGGAACACGTGGAAGATATCTTTGGGGTGGAAGCCGTCTCGGATTAGGCATCAACACGTGAGTTCTCGGGTGAAAGCCGAGGAACTTATAGGGCCTACCAGAAGTGATAGAGTTAATGAAGTCAAATGAGATGAAAAAATAAGAAAGATGATTGAAAGGGTAAATTGGAAAAAATTATTTGGAAAAAATTACACCCTCCGTCTTGCAAAGGTTGTCAACTTTATTTTCATGTTTCTGTCATATTTAATCTTTGATTTTTATTCATCAATGTTTTGATATAAACACTTGAATAATTTATATGAATATCATAATTTATAATATGAATTTCTAATATATATTTTTTTTTAAATGTTTTTCATTATATATCTTAGTTATAATTTGAGTCAAACACTCGAACACGGAACATGAAAATCAAAGTCTACAACCTTTGTGGGACGGAAGGAGTACTAAATAAGAAAATGCTTTATTATCACATAGTCCTCTGAACTATGTTGACTCAATCACTTTACTCCCTGAATTATAAAACGTGTCAACTCAGTCCCTCAACTATGCACTGTCAAGCACTTTACCCATTTGACCATATGAATATTAGTTGACTTTAGAGAAAATATCTATTATGATCCTATTTCTTTCTAATCTATGCTCAAAGTCCTTAAAACTATCAGATCTAACAAAATATCGTCTCACCGGGTTTTCTGGCTGGGTTGGTCGGGTTGAACAGAGGAGCAAGACTGGCCACTACAGCCCCTTGAAGTTTTGAACTTAAGCATTTGCAACCTAATGCTTTAAATTCTTACAAACAGATCACTCATCTGTCAAAAAACTAACAACGTTAAAGTCTCATTGAGCGAGTTACCGAGTTATAAAAGGCTAAAGTGCTTAAACTTACATAGTTTAGGGACTGAGTTTGACACATTTTAACAAATGTGTTAATTATTACAAAAACTCAATGAGCAGTCATGCAAAACAAAGACCCTTTCTTGACATTGCATCTAAACTATATGAACCCGATTTTATACAAGATGAAAAAACCTGGAATATTACAGGTTACCTTGGACCACGCCATGAGATGCAAACAAGTTAGCCTCCGAGAATCAAGCGGACCCACAAGTATATTTACAGTTTGACATTGGTTTATGTAGCAACCTCGGTCAACAGCCATATCCACCAAATGTCTCTGATTGATGTCCCAAACAGTCCTGGAAAATTATAAACGCATACAGGCATCAAGCAACTATAAATATAGTAGGTTATATCATGTATAGCTGAAAATGAATCATATGGAAGGCAACAAAGAAACAGAAAAATACTTGTAGATCGCTTTCAGATCCTCAGGTATCTCAGGGATATTCTTAACAGACCCACCAGCATTGACAAAATTGCTCACAAGAGAGCAGAGGCCCATTTCCGTTAGGTCATGAAGCATGTGTTTGTTCAACACAGCAAATTGACCACTGGAGATCAAAGGGAAAAATGACTGATACTTCATAATAAGTAATTAAAAATGCATAATACTAAGTGATTGTGGAACTAGAATCCAGGGGAACCTTCGGCCTTGTTGACGGTATATGTTGAACTTATATGGCTCAAAGCACCCATTGTTTCCAAATATTTGGCTGGCTGAAGCAATGGCCATTGGAGCTACCAGAAGTGAATTCCTAACTCCATAGTTTCCTATCATCATCCTGAGGACCCCCCAATCCCCCCTCTTTGAAGGAATGACATCCCACATGTCCGGCTGGAGGATACCCTGTAAATAATTTATTGCTAAGACATCCACCAACAGATAACTACAAGTAAAGAGAAACCCATAAGGTCCTTATTCATTACATTGTATAACAAAAACCGCATACCCTTTCACCATACTAAAAGCATTCATTCAGATCTTAACTCTTGAGGTCAAGCTTACTCCATAATACTAATTGAATGCAAGCTCAGTTCAAGAACAATATTCGACCATGGGGCAATATAAATGATAAAATCAGTGATGGAACAGTAATACAGACCATTCTCATCCAAAATTGTTTCCAAGGGGAGAGAAATGATGAATAAGCAAATGAACAAATACATCTATAATTTGCACTGTGAATGAGATCTGTGAATTATATGTACCTCGAACACAGGGCTTTCAAAATATGTCTCATAAGGGCCCTCTTTTGCAGCTATTTTTGAAGAAGCTACTAGAGCATGGAAATATATTCTCTCAAATATGTCCTTGTTCAGCTGTTGGGCCTGAAATTGAAATTCCAAATCATATTCAACAAGCGCAAAAATAAAAGAACACATACCAACAATACTGTGACTGAAACTTACCTCTGGTGAATCAAAGGGCATGCCAAGCAGGATGAAGGTGTCCGCAAGCCCCTGGACTCCAATTCCAATGGGTCTATGACGAAAGTTTGATCTCATTGCAGTCTCATCCGGGTAGTGATTAACATCAATTATTTTGTTCAGATTTTTAGTTACCATCTTAGTGACTTGTGACAACAAAAACAATACCATCCATAAGGATAGCTTGCAAATAAAACATCAATATTCACAAAAGAGATGATCATCAATGGCAATAAAGCACAAACCTCTGCCAGTCTTTCAAAGTCAAAGTATCTATTTGAAGAACCTCTGCTCCCAACAAGCTTGGATGGATGAGACTCAAGTGGTACTCCCTGGTAGGACAGACAGATTAAGGCAGTTATTATCAATATCAAAGATTCCAAAACAAATGGAGTAAGTAAGAAGAGAAACAAAAAAGAGCTTTGATATGTAAAAAATACTACTACAATCTACCTTCTCCCTAACATATCTTGGTAGAACAATTGATGCAAAATTGCAAACAGCAGTTTCTGTTGGCCTTGTATCCTCAATCATCTCAGTGCACAAGTTAGAGGAATTGATAGTACCCAGATTTTGCTGATTGCTTTTCCTGTTGAAAGAATCCGAAAAAAGGAGATTTTACAATGAAAATAATCATGTCAAGACTTGCACATCCATCTGTGAAAAAGAATAAAACTATGAAAGCTACCTTAAATAGCATGTAAGGGGTTCCAATGTCTATCTGCGATTGCAGGATTTCAGACCAGAGAATCAATGCCCGCACAACCTTCTTTGCTTTCCCCTATGAACAGTTTTAAGTCATGTCAAGAAAAATAAAGTCAAAATAAGAAACATTATAGCACAACTAAAGAACCACAACACTACCTCTCTTTCATGCTGTGTATACAGTCGTTCAAAATCAGTGCCCCAACAGTCTGCCAAGCCCGGAGCCTCATTTGGGCAAAACAAAGACCACTGAAGATTACGTTTGACTCTTACCATGAAAAGATCAGGCAACCAAAGAGCATAAAATAAATCTCTGGCATGATGCTCCTCCTGCAAGAAGATATTCAGATTAAACCCAAAAGAGCAAAATAACACTGGGTAAGTCTGTCTGAGGAACCAGCATTAACTACTTATTTCTAACTTTTATTTCACTCTTAATGAATGAAACGCTTCAAGCCTAATACCAACGAATGTAACGTCAAACGAAAAGGACAACATGCCATTGCAAGAGTGTCACTCAGAAAGATGCAAAGGATTTAATCAAACTCAGATCCACAATTTATCGAGCCGTACCTTTCCATGATTCATTGTGAGTTCCAAAAACTCAAAAATATCAGCATGCCATAGATCCAGACATACAGCAGAAGCACCTTCAGGTATAAAAACAAAGTGTCGGATGAAAGGTGAAGCCTAAATTAAATGCAAAAGGTAAGCCATTGAAATATGTGTAAGTGCCCTTTCTTTTACCTGCTCCTTGGTCAACATAAGGGGCAGTATCATTGAACACCCTGAACATAGGGACAATGACTTTAGGAGTTGCATTTGTTTCACACATACCGCTCCTGGTAGCTCGAATGCTGCGAACTGAGACCCCAATACCACCAGCTGACTTACTAATGACCTCATACTCCCTCAAGGTGTCATATATTCCCTCAATTCCATCCTCTTTCATACACACCAAGAAGCGGCTACTCAACTGGTAGGAAAAAGGTCATTTGGTTGAGAACAAGCGGCATATAGAGCAAACTGATGAAACTAAAAAGCCACAACTAGTGGAACACGCATGATTATCATACCTGAGGCATTGGTGTTAACGCATTTAAGAGAGTTGGAGAAGCATGAGTGAACCATCCCTGGGACATCATGTGGTAGGTTTGAATGACAGAAACAATATCATCCTTGTGAATGCCAACAGCTTCCCTCATCAACATGTGTTGAGGCCTTTCAACAACTTTGCCTTCATCTTTTAGCAGGTAGGAACTCTCAAGGGTTTTGAACCCAAAGTAATCGTAATCAAAATCACGATCATGTATGATCTCACTATCCAGACGAGAAGCATTCTGAAATGCATTCAGGAGACTTAAGTATGCAATGGAATCATTTAAGTTTAAATAAAAGAAATAAGAAAGACTTGTACAAACTGAAAATATGTAGACAACCAATGAATTCAAGGTGCACCAAAACACTTGATACAGCATCAATTTACCAATCACACCCTCTTTACAAGCTTATGTAAAATTAATGACACTTGAAAGAATATTAGCATAGGTAACCTATTTTAACATATTCTGCAGAGTATTTGAAAACCATCATACACAGGACGTTCACAAACTCTAACATTTGTATTGCTCAAGACCAAGATATGAAAAACTGACTAAATCTATACAAATTTCATAACATACCTTGATGATAATGTCATAAACATCATCAGCGATTAAAGAAGCCTTTTGCCCAGATTCATGCTTAAAAAGATTGTATATGTCTCTGATCCTGCATAAATCCTCCAACAAAATCAAACAGCGCCTTTTGCATATAATACCATACATAAACATGAGCAATTGAGAGGTGGAAAAATAAGAATGCTTACGTTTCTGAGAATGATTCCTTAGTGTTCTTGTGCAGGTTTGACACAACAATTCTTGCAGCCAGCTGCATTAGAACAATATATCAACGCCACTACCAAGGTAAACCTCATCAATCACTTCACAACAAGCACTTGAAACAAGCACAAACACACATCGCAGCACAAAGATCAATAAGTTTTAAACAACACAAATCGATAAATTAAAAAAAAAAACGGATGAAGAAATCTCACGGAGGCGTAATCGGGGGTGATCAGCTGTCATAGCAGCAGCAGTCTCTGCGGCCAATTCATCGAGTTGGCTAGTGGTGGCTACGCCGTTGTAGACGGCGGCGCAGACCTTCTGCGCCACGAGCACCGGATCACAGTGGTCGCTGCTGCTGGGACTCAGCTTCTTGAGCCTCGCCATGATCTCGTCGAAATGCACAGCCTCCTCTCTTTTCACCGCAGACATCTTACTCTGATTTACACTCACAATTCACAGTTGAATTTCGTCGCGAACGGGACCGAGTGCGTTCGTTTAACAAAAAATATCCCATTTACAAAAAAATCAACACATATTTAAAATTTTACTCAAAATGACTCTCTAACTCTATCCTACCAAAGTAAAAAATGTTAGATTTTATGTCAAAAATATGTTGATTTTTAAAAAATTTAATAATTAAAATTAACATTTTTTTTAATAAATCATTAACTTTAACTGAAAAAATTAATAAAAAAACTATAAATATAATTTAAATTTTAAAACAAAATTTAAAAAAAATAAAAATTTAAAATAAAATCTTAATAAAATAATAATTAAAATTATAAAATAATCGGTATAATTTACTCGTAAAATATCCCACAAATAGCCCGGGATGTAACAGATGATAGAGGTAGAGGCAAATTTATCTATTTTAAAAAAATATTCACAAAACGTAAAGGTTACAATTTTTACAAACGGTAAAGAGTGTGTTTCTGGTCACGCAAAGGTGTGTCAGGGTGCAGTTAGATATTTATAGGCAGAAGACCGGCGTGGGGTAGGCAGGTGGGAGGTTATTTATCAACTATCTCCTACGAAAAGACTTAATACCCTCTCTTTTATAAACTTAAGTTATGAATTATAGAAAAGGATAGTTAAGTAAATATATAACAAAATGAGTTTGGGTGGGTTGTTAAATTAATAGGTGTTAAGATATTGGAGAAGTTCAAACTTCAAACTACGGGTGTAAATGGATAGGGGTTTTAAAGGGTAGTTCGAATTTCGACTCGAGTTGGGACTTATTAAATCGATGTCTATTGAATTCGAATTTAAGTTCGAGTCTGAAATGGAACTCGATATGTTAACGAGCCGAGCTCGAGCCGAACTCGAGTCTGACGATACTCGATCTTATCGAGTATCGATACTTATCAAACTTCTTAAATTTGTTGACTATTATAATTTGTTAGGTATAGTGATATTTTATTATTAGTAATCATTATGATTAGTAAAAAATTATCAATTTAAGTTTTTAAATTGTATAAATTTTGATGATATATTGTATTTTTTTTATTTATTAATTATAATATAGTTTATGTAGTTTCATAACGGGTCTATCAAGCTATTCGAGCCGAATTCGAGCTTAATATATTAAGTTCGAGTAATTCGAGCTCGAGTCCGAGTAGTACCGATAAACTAATGGATCGAGCTCAAGCTTAAAGGGTTTGGGCTTCACCCGGCCCATTTAGAGCCCTACTTCAATCCTATCTCTCAAAATGATTTTAGAAAATGGAAATGTTTCGTCGATAAATTCCCGCTAAAAATGAGCGAGTCTGAAGGTCCATTTAATTGTAAAAAAAATTCTAAATTTTAATTTTTAATTTTTTTTTGTACTAACTTTTAAGTAATGAAAACCTTATTTAGAAATGACACATGAAAAATCTTTCACAATTAAACGGATGCAGGGAAATTGAAAAGAGGGAAATGGGTTAAGTGCGAAATGCTCACTCAATTATATTAAGCGAAACTTACAATTACCTCTTGAGAATCACCATATCCTTCAATTTGCTCCCTTAATTTTAAGAAACCTACAAACAATCCCCTCAGATTTAGTGAAACCAACAAAAACACCCATTAGACGTTAGCACTATTAACCTTTCTGTTAAATTTATGGGTTATTATTCGAACTAAATATTTAAATTTATTTAACTCTGACAAATTAACCCAAAGTTTTCATTTTCCCCTTCAACTCCCGCCTACACCCTCACTCTGCCAGACAATCGTCGCACTTACCGGACCACCGCCACTACTGTCGTCTGTCCACAGCTCTGCGCATGATGGTCATACCTTGAGTGGAGATCTTGGTTACTGTCATCGATGGCTAGCATGCCTTAAGATCTAGTGTTCGCGGCAAGCTTCGACGGATCTAGAGCACTCCCAAACTTCGTTGGCAGAGATGGTCATGGGCTTTGGCAGATCTAGTGGGCGCGCGATAGAGAGGGAGGAGTTGCGGCATTGACAGAAGGCGGATGTCACGAGTCAAGCAAGGCCAAGGCTAATGGTGTTCGAGGCCAATGGCGGCGATGCGAGGTTGAGGGTGATGATGGGCGGTCACTTGTTTCTAGCATTGACTGAGTTTGTTGTTCTGTTTTGGGGAAAATAAGAATTGAATTAATTTGGTGAGGATATGATGTGATCCCGTCAAGCTCGGCCATTGATATTCTCGGCCTTTCTTGGAATGATCTTGTTCTAGATCTAGCTTGCTTGTCTTTAATGGGAAATTGCGAAATGAATGAGCCTCCCGAACTGCTAACACCTCATAATCTCATGGCTAAACAATATTAGCTTTGATACTCAGAAGCATGGAGATAGACGGAAGTGAAAGAAGATAACTTGATCACCTCTAGACTTTATTGAGCCGGCAACAATGAGGTTAATAAACCGTGGAGGAAACCATGGAATTGAATGGAAAAGGGGATAAATGAGTGAGAGAAGTTTTCTCCCCACTTGACACTTGAAACGAAATCACATCTTCATTAAACCAAGTCTGAAAATTATAAGCTTATAAAAAGAGTGCAAGAAAACTAAAGTAGAACAATTACACCTAATAAGAGCTATCTATTCTTATCCTATAAAAAATAAAATATGCTAGAAATATTCCAAAATAAACTTTAAAAATATCTAGATATTTTCCTTGTGGGGAATCTTGAGTTTGGATTTTCTGGGCTGGGTGACTGTCTGGTCAAAGGTGTCGGGTCGCCTGAACGTCGCTAGTTCTCGGCTTCTCATTGTTTTCTGAATATCTTGAGCTCGAGAATTCTGATTAGGATAATTCAAAAGTCATTTTTCTGCTCTTAAAAAGAGCTTTAATATGAGATGCATTGTTCAAGCTTTTGATGATATCTCATTTACATGAGGATATCAATAGTTATGGAAGCTGGAATGAAGAAGTTCGGGTTCGTCCCTTTCAATTTGCTGATTTAAGTGATGTTATTTGATACCACAAGTCTTCTCTGAACATTTATATAGAAAAGCTTTACAAAAGTGAGAGTTCATGCGTTTAAACCATCTATTTTAGTTGGATGTAGCATTATGGTGTGTAATTTTA
The DNA here is from genome assembly GCA_038382905.1 of Daphne laureola. Classification (NCBI taxonomy): domain Eukaryota; kingdom Viridiplantae; phylum Streptophyta; class Magnoliopsida; order Malvales; family Thymelaeaceae; genus Daphne; species Daphne laureola. The sequence goes on from JBBYHH010087553.1 coordinate 10,046, forward strand.
TGTTTAAAATGTTCTTTTTTTACTATAAAATGTTATTCTTGGATAGGAACATTATGTGTTCTTTGACATGTAGCAGTGGTCAGGTGGGGGAAAGGGTGATATATGAATTTTGGATTGGTAGGGTAAAAATGTAAGCATTAATAAACTTAGGTTCCAATTAGAGTATTTTATCCGTTAGTTTAACTGAAATTTTGATAGAGTAAACGGTTAGGGGTAATTGTAGATTTTATTAAATTCCAGTGGGATTTTTGTAGGTTTTTTAAAACTAATTGGCCAAATTGAAGGTTATGACAAACCTTGGGAGGATAATTATAAATTTCCCTTATATTAAATGTGTAATTTTATCATTCTTATTTTTTTTTAGGAAAATGGCATTCATTCGAAATCAGTCGGAAAAACCCGGAGGCGAACCACAGAAAAGGGCAATAGCCCTTAGTTTGAAATCATCGTGATCTGACCATGGCCAAGCACGAAAGCAGTGAAGCTGCGTCCCAAATAAACTAAAGTAAAACAAACTAAAATCAATGGAGCAGTTAAGTTGCACCTCAATTAACCGAAATAGAATAAAACATAAGTCTATAAAGTCAAAAGGAATAATAATGCGCCTATAGGTAAAAAATCAGCCTCTCCATGTAACGCCAAACCAGATCCATGCAATGATAAAATAGTACCGGCAACATCGAAACACCACATCTCCACCACCTAGCATAGGCGGACCTATGTGAAAGAAATGGGGGTCCATGGATCCTTTTTTTTTTCAATGATATGTATATTTGGTATAAAATTTATTGATAAAATTCTTTAAAAATTATAATGGAGCCCTCTATTTTTTTTGATATTATTTCTATAGTTTATATTTCATTCATTAAAAGTTTTATAGCACTAAGTGACGTATAAAAAACGTCAAAATATAGTCAATGTTGTTATTTATATTTTCTAGATATGTTTTCTCTCTTCAAATTTTTAACCGTATGAAATGTTTCTTGGACTATTCATTCTGTAGTTAATTTTAGTATTTGTTTCTTGGTTTATATGTCTAAAAAAATCATACAATATAAAAAATGATAGAATTAGAAAGTGAAAAGCTAAAGTTTTCTTACTTTAATCACATATCAAGTTAAAATATTGCGAAAAATTTCGGACAGAAAAAGTAATATACATTGAAATATATAAATGGACTATCCTTTTGAAAAATCCTCAGTCCGCTACTGCCACCTAGCATAAGAGCTTCATATGGTCTTCGGTTCACAGCATCTTCTTTCAGCACGGGAGCAACCAACCTCCACTCAAGCACTAGTAAATATGCTTGTAAACATTCGTCCCCAACAAGAAGTACCGGGTAGAAATGTCTGCCTCTAAACATCACTTGTATGTCAGTCATCAGAGAATAGACCAGAGTCCACCAGAACACAAAAAGACCAGTCCAAGTCATATAAGCGTACTGGATGCGGAGGGATGACTCCATAACCCCCACACCCAGATCACTACACATCACTCTCCCAAAGAGGGTGAGCTGTCGCTCGACCCTGCCATACTAGAAGTCACCTCGTTCTCTACAGGACCCACAAAGGTCTGACTTGGTCTCCTCCGTGTCGATCCAAAGCCCTTTCCTTTCCCAAAAGAACCAACGTCATCCCACCTTCGGATCCAACTTGTATCCACAACACCTTGACCTCGACAATTGTCCACACCATCCCAAAATATTAACCAAATTAATCTTAGTGACAGAAAAACCCAAGCAAACTAAACAGTTGCACTCCAAATACCATTTTTGCCAAAACCAGACACACCAAACAGCCAAGCCCCAACCCTTGAATCCGGTGGCAGGAGCATGAAATCTGGCCTCGGAGCAGACCCAAGCCATATTTGCGAGAGCCGGTGGAGGCAAGTGGTCGGCCATACTTACCAAGTGAAAACAACCAGGTAGGAGCGTTGCCAGGCCATGGCGAGATCCGCGCAGGCGTGTCTTGGGGAGACCCTGGCCGATCGGCGTCGTCGTTCGACCCACCAGCAAGCCCGGACGTCTCCTCTCTTCTAAGCCGCACTCGATAACTGTAGGCGAAGATCGCAGTAAGGCCCGACTTGCGGGAGAGCAATCTCATACTAGCAAAAATCAGAGAAAAATCGATTGAGGAGGCGGCCACCAAGCCGTTCCGGTGACCTGCAAAAGTGACGGCGGCAGAAGACCAACGAAACCTTAGAATCCATAAATTCGAAGAATTTAATTAGAGTTAAGCTATTTATCATCATTCTTATTTTAAATAGCTTATATTTGTTACTTAACTTTGATAATTAGTGTAATTAGTGTAATTTTGCTACTACTCCGTTAATTTTAACGTTTCTTCGTTAGATTGATTACATTTTACGTTCTATGCTTTTAACACTCAAATTTTACTTATTAAAAAAAGGTTTAGGCTAAAGTGTGCCGCTACTTAAGTTGTGTCTAATTGTGTCCAAGTGCATTTTATTTCAAAAATGTCATTCATCATCTTCTCTTGTTCTTTACGACGCCGGATCTCCACGAACCACCACTCTCCACCTCTCACTTCTACCATTTAACCATTGTAACTCCTCTCATAAGGACCGGCAGGACGTTAGCAACCCGGTGGTAACCTCCTTCTCCATCAACACTCGCCAAAAACCAATAATTATAATAGATTCGTTCGGACAACCCGTTATCCGACCCGACGAAATCCACCAACCAATGCGGCAATTGACCCCGCCGGAGTAGCCAATCTCTTCCCCAATCACCGACGCTTCATTCCCAGCCATTTCCTAATCCGAACCATGAAAATTCATCATATGCCCTGAAACTGCAACTTGTTGCAGATGATAAAATTATGATACCCCTATATACCATTATCATGTGCTCTCGACTCATTATGATACTCTGTTTTATAAAATTGATGTATCCACAAATTACATACAAATATTGCTCAAAATCTATCATAATAAACTTAATAATGCCAATTAGTGATGAATTGGAAGAATATCAGCTGAAATAGATGGAAGAATATAAATTTTCAACAAAATAAGCATCACATTGCATCACAAAAGCATAATTTTGCATAGAAGCATCATTTGATGTATGGAGTGCATTATTTTGTTGCTAGGAGTGCATCGTCTGAGTTCATCATTCGGAAAAGAAAGTGCATCATGTGTGAGCTGGAATGCATCATTAGTGGAAAAAAATACATCATGTTTGTAACAGAGAACATCGTAGTGGAAAATGAGAGCATCACTCTGATAACCAAACGCATCATTTAAAAAAATTGAAGAAAATAAGTGCATCATTAAGTCATCAGAACGAGTGTATCATTTTTGTAATGGAGAGCATCATAGTGCAACATAAGTGCATCATTGTGGTCACTAAATGCATCATTTTTTGAAGTTGAAAAAAATGAGTGCATCATTATGTCAGCAAAATAAGTGCATCATTTTTGTAACGTAGCGCATCATAATTGAAAATAAGAGTATCATTCGTGACACCAAGCGCATCATTTTGAACTGATAGATCATATTTTTTCCAATAGCGAAGAGCATCATTTTAAGTGTTAAGCTCATCATACTTAACCCAAAGGATATCATATTAAGCATAAAGAGCATCAGTTTGAGAACTCCATTATTTTGTAAGGTTTCAGAAAAAGAGTGCATAATTAATTCATCAGAACGTGTGTATCATGTTTGTAAGGTAGAACTTCATAGTGCAACGAGAGTGCATTGTTGTGGTCACCAAAGACATCATGTTGGGAGATTAAAGAAAATAAGTGCATCATTAAGTCCTCAGAATGAGTTCATCATTTTTGTGAGGTGGAGCATCGTACTTGAAACAACGAGCATCATTCGTGACACCAACATCATCATTTTTAACCAATACATCATACTTTGTCTAATAATAAGGAGCATCATAATTTTACAAAAGTGCATCATTTATGACATCAAGCTCATCATTTTAAACCAAGATATCATATTTTATCAACAAGTGTTTCACCGTGTTCTGTAGAATAAAATGTTTGCATTAGTCATTAGAAAGAGCACATGATAACTTTACATAAGCACATCATAGTGCTTCGGGAACACATCATATTGTTGTTTGAGAGCATCACCTTGGGTGGTTGAAAAAATGTTCCAGGCCATTGGTTTTTATCGCCGGAGGAAGGCCGACAAATAATTTTGTTGCTATTGTTTTTGAATTTACAAAGAAGGAAGGTCGATCAGCTTGATTCCTCTCTATTTTCTTTGTTGCGCGCTGAAGGAAGGACGAATCGTGGTAAATTGTTCAATTCTGGAATCGTCACAAGAAAACACGATGTGTTCGCGGAGCGTCTTCTTCCGTGTTTCTTCTTTCCTTCTTTTATCTAGAGGCATACATGGTGTGCCATAGGCACAACGTATCCACACTCTTTTCAGAAAGTGACCAAAAAATAAAAAATTGTCTAAGTGTTGAAAGGTTTAAAAATGAAATGAAGGGAATTGATTCCTTATTGATTATATGATTGTATAGCGTTGATGGTGGTTGCTGCGGCATCAAGGAAAAGGCTATCAGAAAGTTTTACTGAAAGTGCACAGATTAACAGGAAATGGCTCGGATGGTACCATACGTCTGAGATTTTCCTGGTAAGGGCTCAACCTTCTTAAATATGCATCACTAGGATGCTCTATGCTATTTGGGTTAGTTAAAGCTAGCCTCGGGCTGAGGGTGGGGCCCCATGACTTCTGAGACTAGTTCCATGGTAAGGATAGAGGTGTGCAGTTTTTCAAGCGCGAGACTTATAACTTCCATATGACAATGATGTTCCATGATCACTTAGTGATCTATATGGATTTATGATGGATGTATGATTGATACGGACATATGTGGTTCCGTGATCCACGTGATCATTTCTGGGAACCTTATGGATATCGCTATGATTATTCCACATATGTTTGTGATGATGATAGTTATAGGGTTCCTAGGCCCCTCGCTGGTACCATGTGCATGTAATGATAGGAGAACCCTGCTTGGTTGTGAAATGATCAACGAGGTGCCGTCGTGGTGTCTAGATTGGATGATGATATGATGGAGCATTCATGATGAAGAAAATAAAAGTGCATTGGATGTTATCCATTCATATTTATATAGGTTGCATGAACTGTAGTATATTGCATACTGTGCATACTAACATTGTCTTTGCAGGTAAGTTCGATAGACCTTT
>JBBYHH010087664.1:0-15240 GCA_038382905.1 Daphne laureola
CTTTATTCGGCTAATCCTGTCCTAAATTCTAGAACAATCTACGCCTGAACTGGAGGTTGATTTCCCTGCCTGCTTGTATCCAAATCAATCCGCTTCAGCGTTGCCGTAACTTTGGGGGAAATTTGAGGTTTCCTTCTTAAGAGGTTTTGGGTTCTAGGGTTCTTTCGCTGAAGGGAGACGAATTTGGGGCAGAGAGAGAGAAAGAGAGTGTTTGGGAGAGATGCAGCAGCCACCGCAAATGATGCCCGTGATGCCTTCCTTCCCACCCACAAACATCACCACCGAACAGATTCAGAAGGTACTTGCTTTTTCATTGCTCATTGATTGCTCTGCTGTGTTCGTCCCATTTGCTTATTTACGATGTTTCCGTGTTTGGAACGATCATCACGAGGTTTAGCTGTATGTCATCGTCCGTCTCGTACTGTTTGTGAACTATTCGCTCTGGTCATAAATGAACTTGGTTTGTGATTCCGGTTGCCGTTTGGTGCAGTATCTTGATGAGAATAAAAAGTTGATTTTGGCGATCCTGGATAATCAGAATCTTGGAAAACTTGCGGAGTGCGCACAGTAAGTAGTTGATGTTCATGAAAGCTCCCCTTCTATTCCTATGCTTTTGTTTGAGATGCTATGATGCATCAAAGAACTATACTGTTTCTTGAAGCTTTCTCCATATAATCTTCGGGTCGATACTGGATTTCGGATTTGGGCAGTTAGATGATGTGTAGCAGAGAACTGGTTAGGTTATTTGTTGATCTTTCCTGAGATTAATGACGAACTGCTTTTGGGTCTCAGGTACCATTCGTTTCAAGTTCATGACATACAATTATTCTGAAGGTCCCAAAACTTTTGAAGCAGCTTTCATTTGCACTGGAAACGATATGTAGTTATTGGGTGCATTTGTTTTCTGCTTGTTGCCAATCAATGAGTTGGTTGTATTGATTTCCCTTCTATTAGACTACAGTTTAATGTATACCACAAATATGTTTAAACTGGAAACCTTAGCTGCCCTCTGCCTTCTTTTTAACAAGGTAATTAGTTTTATGTAGACTGAAAATATAGAATTTGAAGGCGGAACTCATTGTTTTAGTAAAACCTTGAATCATGTTATTTTGTTTCCCCTCAAAATTGAAGAGAAATATGATCTGATGAATGTGCTTGTTTTGCACTGTTTATGTGCTTACGATTTTTTATGTTGTATCATTCTCTTGTTGGGTCAGGTATCAAGCACTGCTGCAGAAGAATTTGATGTATCTTGCTGCAATTGCTGACGCACAGCCACAGACACAGCCAATGATGCCTCCTCACGTATGTGCTATTTCCCGACCTATGTTTCCTGCTTAAGATAACTCAGCAATTCCTCCTCAGTCTGAGATGTATGTTCCATTGCAGATGACACCAACTCCAGCTATGCAACCTGGAGCATACTTCATGCAGCATCCGCAGGCAGCAATGATGTCTCAGCAACCTGGCATGTTTTCTCAGAAAATGCCCTTACAATTCAACAATCCGCATCAAATTGCAGACTCGCAGCAGCAGCAACTGCAGCAGCAGCAGCAGCAGCAGCATCAACAAGCTCTACAAGGGCAAATGGGAATTAGGCCTGTCGTACCAAATAGCAGCGGCATGCATTCCATGCATGTAGAAGCTAATCTTTCAGGTGGAAATGTCAACAGTTCTGTTGGGGCTGCGGCCCCAAATGACGCACGAGGCTTAATCAAACAAAACGAGTCCAAAGTTGGTGCTGATGGCAGCTCAGGTGACGGGGGTGCAGAGGGGGGGAAGTAAATTTACTGAATGAATCTGTCTTTTTGTTGTAGGCTGTGGTTGTGCTCATCTTTTAATTGCACTTGTAGGATAGAGACATGGAACATGCAGCGAGGGGGTTCTCACTGGAGAATCTGAATGTATGTATGTATTTCCAGGAAGAAGTTTAGGATAGTTTAGCTTTGGAAGCAACAACACATGTTGGTTTGCAAGTCATAAATGTCTGCAGCAGCTTGTAACAAACTGTTGGCCCAGATTCATCCGGTTATCACCGTGCGCATATATAAACATCCAGTGAAGTCAGACTTGTTGGAAATTGGATTCCCTCGTCGCTTCGATTCTTTTCTGCATTTTGTACGCCATAGGTAAGCGACCGAGCCAATATTATCGTCTCGTCTGCATATATATAAAGCTGTATTCCCTTAAAATCAGGGAAACTTGTACTAGGGTAAGAAATGAAACGAGCAGGTTCGAGCTCGAATCTGCTCGAGCCCAACGAGTCTCGAGTTTGAGTCCGTTTTTAAACTCGTTTACTTAACGAGCCGAGTTTGAGCATGAGATGCTCGGTTAGAAAAACTCACGGGCCTTAACGAGTTTATGTGAAATATCTACCCTTTACCCTTCTTAAAAAATTTTGGCTCTTAATAAAATTCGGATATTTGATCAATTAATCGATTTTTTCTGATACAACTAACAGTTTATTGCATAGATTGAGAATTTTCGAGCTCACGAGCTCGATTCGAGCCTGATCGAGCCAACTTAAACGAACCTAACAAATTCATTATCGAGCCTCACGATCTTTCGAGCCGAGCTCGAGCTTCTCACGAGTCGAGCTCGAGCCTGATTTTGGGCTCGAATAGATTTCGAGCCGAGCTTGAGCTAAGCCCAATCTTAACGAGCTCGAGCTGAGCCTGCCAAGGCTCGGGCTCGGGCTCGGCTCGTTATCACCCCTACTTGCAACTCCTGCCTGTCTGGGTTAGAAGAAACATGCACTTTCTCCTCTCTATTTCTAAGAAACTACAATTACCCCTAGTTAAATTTTATGGGTTACCTCTTTTAACCTAACCTATGGTAGTTTTGTCTTTAGATTTGTTGATTAAGTTAGTTTAAAAAATCTTACAAAATGATATCATTTTTTTTGGAAGGCAAACGAAGAAATATATTAAGATATAAGAGTGAGAGGAAATTCAGAGGGAGAGTTTAGACTGACTCAAAAATTAACAGAATAAAGTGTTACACATGATAAGAATAAGGAGGAAATAGAAATAATTAGAAGTTTTTAATGGCTTGGAGAGGGTTGATGAGCCAGTCTATCCAAGTGACTGAGAAACGCGACCATCGATTCGAAATCCAAAGAAAGGAGAGGATCTGAACCGAGGTTAACCATGAGTTTTGGATGACTGTTTTGTGTGTGAAAATCCCTTCATTTCTGCTTCTCCATATGCTCCATAAAGAGATTCTCTTGATGGCGTCCCAAGTTTGAATATGAAAGTTGGACAAACGAGCAGCAGTAGGTGTTGCTGAAATTGCACCATTTATGTCCAATGGTGTGAAGATTCCAGCATTGCACCAGGAGTAGATTAGATGTCACTTGATGGTTGCGTCGGGGTAGAAGAGGAGAATGTGATCTAGTGTTTCCAGCGAACAAGAACAGGAAGCGCATCCGACTTTTTCTAGGGGGATGCCGCGGATGGTGAGCTGGAAGAATGTTGGAAGTCAGTCTTGCAAAGCTCGCCATACTGTCATGTTGATCTTCTTTGGGATCCATGAGTTCCAAGTCGTGGAGACTTGACTGGGACTTCTCTCAAGAGTGTGGTAGTCCGCTAGTTGGGAAAGTGATGCTACTGTGAAACCACCTATTGTGTCAAGTTTCCATCCCCAGATGTTCGCCTTTGAAGGATGTAAAATTGTATCCTCCAAGAAAGTTGTTAGCCTTGAAAATTCTCCAAACTCCCTACCCCTCAACTCTCTTCGCCATCTTCATTTCCATCTCCAGTCTCCTGCAAACCAATCACCACAATCAGCTATTTTGATCTCTTTATCAACCTCGAACGCTAACAGCCTAGGAAAAGTCTTAGCCAAAGTTGAATCTTGAGTTCAAAAATCACTCGAGAAACAAAAGACCCTCTCATTCCCAACTAATCTTATAAAAGATTTTAGTGAAATTTAAACCTCTCATCCAACTTCTTTCCTATTTTGATGATGTTTCCCCACACTCCACCCTTAGAACTATCAATATGTCCTTCTAGACCGCCTTCAATACCATGGAGACTACTAATAATTTTGACCCCAAAAAGCATTTTTTTCTTATCTAAATCTCCACCACAATTTTCCTAATAAAGCCCGATTTTTTTATTTCAAACTCCCAACTCCTAATCCCCCCTCCTCCACACTATCTAGAATTCGGTCCCAAGCCACCCAATGAATTACCCTCTTTTCCCTAGTCCCACCTCAAAAAAAATTGTTTCTCAAGCTCTCAAGTGTTTGGGTTAATCTAGTAGGGGCGCGGAACACAAGAAAGTAGTACAAGGGCAAGCTTCCCAAGACGGATTTCAAGAGAGCAAATCGGCCACCGATGAAGAGAGTTTTTACTTGCCATGATAACAATCTGGATTTCACCTTTTCGGAGACAATATCCCAGATATTCAACATTGTTCATGACTTGGATATTTATCGCATCCCTCCTTCTGTAACTCACCCTTGGCTCCACACCCAACAGGGGCGAAGGCATGGCAGGGTGATGCTGGGAAATGCAGGTTGGATGCCATCGAGTTGGAGGGTGTAATCAATCTGAGGGAAGCGCAAGGAGGACAAAGGCAAGAAAGAGAGAAAGATTAAGGTAAATTGATAACATTATGAAAAGCTGATCGACAGGAAAACAAATTAAGGATCAATTAAAGATAATTGTAAATTTCACCACATCTCTCATGTATGTATTGTGTAAGCGCAACACAAGAAGATGCAGGCAAAGTAAAAGAAGGGAAGTTTGAGGTGGGTCTCGGTCCCCCGATCCAAGGAGGATGGATGCCCAACTGTTTAGTAAGAAGAGTTTACTAAGCATAAGCAGAAACAAACACATGTACTACCACTAGTAATACTGGTTACAATAGCAATCAAGCCAGGTGACATGATATGCTACTCTTAAGCCTGATTTTCCTGCTGGTAGTTGAGTGGCCTCCTGAACAGCATTATATGTGGCTCCGGACGATGGATGGCATAGTGAACCCAACCCCTGCTCTGTTGAACTCCAATTGCACGCCACTCATTCTGCCATCAACAACAAACTCAGAATGAACAAAGAATCATCTCATCGTCTCTCAGAATCATCACATTAACAACCCAGAAGACTAGAAAAAGCAAAGCAGTACAATTACAACCAGCAGTTCTGAAGCAATTCTCTCAACAGATGTATACTTTTTTTTAATTCCTTTGCTTTCTGAGTCACAAGTTTTCTACAACATCAAGATATGAGAATCAAAACTAGTAGTACTATGTCTTGAAACAAACAATTAGAAGCAGGCAGGAAGTTCAAGAAATTGGTGGCACGAGGCAAAGAGGATGGATTTTTTAAGATTTTCAAAAGGAAAATAAACAATTAACCCAAGGCAAGGGAAAAGAAAACGCTGAAGAAACATACTTCGGATAGAAGGCGATTCTTGGGCAAAAGCTTGGCGACTTCAGGTGGAAGAACCACATGCCTGCAATTCGAGAGTTGAGAGCAAGCACCAACCCATGGATTAAGAGCGAGAAAGAGACCTCACCTGTACTCGTAGGTGTCATCGAAGTACTTCTCTGAGTATTGGATCTGACCCATTCTGGAATCGAGTTTAATTTCGCGATTTGATCTGCAGAATTGAACAAAAGGGAAAATTCAGTGGCTCTGATCAAGGAACAACAATCAACAATCAACAATCAACAATCAAGAGAGTGTAAGAGAGCGACGGCGACTTACTGTATGTATGTATTTTCGATCGTCAAGGGAAGACGGCTACGGTGGTTGAGACGAGGCTCCTTTCCTCTCTTAGATATAAAAACAGACGAAGGGGGCAGTTATGTAATATTGACGATTAACGGGGCCAAATGAATGGTGATCTGATCACCCATCTCTTAAAATTATTACTGTTAATAGAGAAGAGAGATATGGTTTTTGAATTTCAAATTTCAAAACTTCTCCCGCTTTTTACAACCCGCTTCTCCTACAAACTTTTCATTATTCCCGTTTGGAGTACGTGTTACTTTGAATTCTATGTTTGGTTTATTTTTTTTTAGAGAAAATGTCTCAAAATATCATTAACTTTTGAGATTTGGACCCAAAATATCACTCGTTGAAAAAAAAGCTCTAAATTGTCGGTCTCCAATATTTGTTGGTAGTTAGTTACCACGGAATAAGTTTGTTGGTGTCATAATGCCATCACTTTTCCTAACGGCCACTGTGTCCCGTTAAGTTGTTTCCATGTATCACGTCTGAGACGACGTGACGGCCCCGTCAGCGTTTTTTTTTTTTTTTTTTAAAACAGAGGAATGTGACCTAACCTGCGTACTGGGTTTCGTCTCAATTTCAGCTTCGCTGACATTTTTGGTAACGGATGCATCAGTAGTCCTGTAACTTTAATTCATGTATTACTGCGGTCCTGTTTTAACTTTTTATACCAATAAAGTCATATTTTTTAACTTTTTCTTCATTCGTGGTCATTTTTCATCCAATTTCAGTTAACTTTAACGGACTTCATGGAAAAATGATAATTTTAGCAACTAATTTTTAAAAAAAATATATATATTTACATCCCAAGTTTTTTAAAACAATATTTTATTGGTGCAAAAAGTTAAAACAAGACTGTAGTGGTACATGAATTAAAGTTACAGGACTACCGGTGCACTTTACTCATTTGTTATCCAGCTCAAGACGCCAAGTTAGCATCACCAAGCCGAATCAACAAATAAAACAACCACGGTAGATAAAATAAACGGCGATGGCGAAATGAGACTAACGTTTGTAACGGTAGGGACAGTATGGGTCCTTTTTTAAAAGAAGTGGTAATATGGGTCCAAACCCCAAACTTGGGTGGCAATAGAGGACCTTTCCCCAAATTTTTACAATCAATAATTTAATAAAGTGTTCAAAACAAGATTGATTTTAATGAGACATATAAGTGATTTGATGCACACACAAAATCAGAAACAAATCATACCTGTAAACGTAGAGTAACATTTAAAATAGAACGGAAAGAGTCCTACTAACAATCATGTATAATCAAATAATCCTAGCATACCACCTCTGTCTCAAAGTTTATGATATGATTGATTTTTGCATCAAAGTTTAACTTAAATTTTCTTAAAAGTTTTTAGAGAGAAAGTCATTTAGAATTTACATGTTTTCACCTATAGTGTTGTCAATAGTATACTATCAGAATTTGAATTTATAAAAATCATAGATTAGATTATGAAGTGCACTTTGTATAAAAAAGTGCAACAGGAGCATGTTTTGGAAGAAGTTATTACTCGAGATGTTGCATAGAAAGCTCAGGAAGCTTTATACTATTATTAGTGTTGGAGGCGAGCATTTAAAGTTGGACGAAGCAGAATCGTGAGATATAAAAAAATTAGAGGAAGAGAAAGCAAGGTAAGAGAGTACGAGAAGTTTAGTTGCAATTGGGAACCAGAGATGGTGCTTGCTTGCTTCACAGAAGGGAAGTAGTATGTATTACAGTCAAAATTTCCCCACTCAGAGAGAGCTATTTCTGGACACTATCGAATTCTAAAATATCTTCCTTCTTATAAAGTTCCCTGTACATCATCAGGAGGACAAAATAATCCAGTAACCAAACCAACCACATCCTGGGAGTGGGAGTGGGACTGGGACTGGGACTGGGACTGACTTCTCCAAACTGCACAAGACCTCAAAAAAACAAACCCGACTTAACTCTATTTACCCATCATCTTCAGGTTTACTACCGTGTAAGTGGATGATCTCAGGCACTGTCTTCCACAGCATCGACGTTCCATGGAACACCATCACCTGATAGTCCTTCCTACATTTGCTCAGCTGCAAACAAACACACATTCACTTATTTATATGCGCCATTTAAGGACTGCGAACAAACAAGCAAAACCAACCTACCTCTTCCTCGCTCATCTTACTAAATCCAAATTTGTTCGTCCATATGGACTCGGCTCCATCCGCTGCTGGAAGTGCCAGACACTTCACCTTAAGGAATGCCAGTAGCTTCTCAATGCATGAAAACAAGCATTGGAAGTAGCCCTGGCCAACAGTGCATAAATCTTGTCATCTAATTGAATTGCATTAAATAGGATGACAAGTGCAATGTTGCAGATCATCTGCTCACCTGTCCTTGGCACTCCATGCTTGTTGCAACTAGAGGAAGTTCTGCCACCTCTGCCCCCAAAATACGAAAGATTCCAGCACACACAACCACTTGACTGCATTACCAGAAACCACATATTACTATCTGTTACAGAAAAAACTCATGTATTCAGCAATGGTGACACTCACTTTACAGTTAATATTGCACAGTACATGCCACTATAATCCTGGCCTTTAACCGTCCTCCTGCAGTTAAGATCAAATCACTATCACTCAGAAGAGAATACATGGATGGAGCCTCACCAATTGCAACAATCAGGAAACCAATTAATTAACAAGGAAAAGAACAAAAAGAGTACTACTTACCCATAAACCATTGACGGAATCAGATCACCTTTCAATGACCCAGATTCACTTATGGGATCAAACCGGTCCTGCATAAAGATACCAATACCCATATTAGATGTTTTATAGATTTTTTTTTTAAAAAAAACAAACAAACAAACAATTGCATTAATTTTAGAAATCAAATAATTAACTAAGGTTGCTGGTCTAATTGATGAATACTAATGCTCACGTGGAATATGGAAACAGCCTTGGAAAGCAGAACTCTGGTATCATCTTGCGAAGACATCATTCCACTGAGAACCCTCCATCGTATATCAGGTTTAGGTGGGTTTTCAGGGCCGCTTTCTACAATTTTCTCTTTCAACACATTTAGAGATGTGTCAGGAAGTTTCTCTTCCCCACGAACGAGCAAATTCTGTAAAGCTGAATGAATCTGACTGCATTGTCCAGAACAGAACCATTTGCCTTCTGGCAACTCCTGTTACATAATGACATCAGAATTAAGGACAAAAAAGAAGCTCAATCATGCAAAAAGTAGTATGAGCAATTTCCCGCCAAACCTTTAGGTCATCAATATTGTGATCCCTTAGACAGCCCACATGATATTCCTTCTCACACTGCATACAGGAAAATAAATAATTTCAAGGGACCAGCATGGATATAATAGAAGCCATTCGAGAAAACATACCTGATCACAAAGGATAACTGTCCGAGGACCAAATCCAGACTTACTGAAAGTATGACCTCTGTAAAAACAGCATACATGGTAGTGAGAAGGTGAAAAACTAAGTGGAGAAAAAATAAAGACAGAAATAGAAAGCAACAACATGATTAAGGACAGAAACAGAAAGGCAACAATGTTAGGAAAAAAAGTAAAATCATTAACAATATCGCCCCAATACAGTTGAAAATAGTGAAGTTCAAGAAAAAAAGTGCATTTAAAAACCCAATCTAAGTATGCATATTTGTATATTGTCCAACTTTTCTTAATCTGAAGCCACCAAAAATACCATGGGCACCACAGAGGACAATTAAGACTGAGAAGGAAGGACGCCAAAGATGGAACTATCAGACAAAAAAAATATTAGCCTACCCCTCACCTGCACAGAACACACACACTAACAACTTCGCTCTCTGGAGTTTTTACTATACGGATGCATCTCTTTGTTATTTGTTCTATCGGATCAACACCAGCAATCCTTCCAGCAGCCAGAGCATTGGCATTGCGTTCCACAAATCTCTCCTTTTGAAAGGTGTTCTGGCAATATCTACAATACCAAGTGCCAGTAGGGATAGCCGGTAAAGAAATACAATCTGCACGAAAATGTTGAAAAATACTTAGCCAAATTCAGTTAAGGAATCTATTTTTACAACAACAGAGCCAATTAAAGGTTAAAAAAAAAATAGATAAGAATCACCTTTGTGGAAAGCCCTAGGACATGTATCACAACACAGTAAATTGCCTCCATCCAAACAGATGCTGCACAAGTCATCATTTTCATGTGTAGAAAACTTTCTGTCCTTGGACAGAGAAATTGACAATTCATGAAGTGACACTCCATTAGACGTGTAGATATTTTGAAACCTGTTGCACAATAGAAAAAGCGGCCGAATTTAGAAGGGACAGAAAATGCCAATTCCCAACAAAATGCTGTTCATAAAACTGATGCAGAAGAGAAGAAAGTACTTCCGATTTCAACTCATTGTGTGAAAAGAACAATGAAAGAATAAGAGTAGTTATACAAAGAAGTGAACTCACGGTTTGCGACGAGAAGCATAACCAGCATGTGATTCAAACTGCGACGGGCTGATCTGCTCATTCGATATTAAAGGAAACAATAAATAGCTGAAAATATGATATTTAAATAGTAGTAAACCATATTGCAGCAAAGTAGAATACAGACAATACTTAAATAGATGAAAATATGATATACCTCTGTATTGCAGCAGGTACAGAGTATCCCAAATCCTCGCTTGTAACCAACGAGCAATTTCTATCATTGATATCATCTAAATCAGAAAGGAAAACTCCAAATTAAATGCACAAATATTTTTACTAACCATTACTGTTACCAACCTGTCCACGCACAAAATAGGCTAGTTCTGTTCCTTCAGGCAGGCCATCCTCTTCAAAGACCAATTTGTGCATTCTTAGGTCCCTTTTAAAATAAATTAGGACAACAATGAAGTTCACAGCAATAAAGATATGATAAGATTCCGTCTGAATTCAGCTGACAGCCAAAAAAACCAAGCATAGCACAGGTAAAATTTATGTCAACAGAAACATTACTTACTTTCTAGTCACCCTTCCAGAAACCTTAGCCTGTGACGAACTGCACTTAGACGTTATCTGCGATGTGTTGTGGTTTCGCAACGAGGTACAATTTACAGCAGCCTGTGATGAGCTGCAGTTTGTAGTTGCCTGCGGAGAGGTAAACTTTAATGCAGTCTGCATTGACCCTGAGCAGTGAGTCAACTTAGAGCGAGCTCTGTCAACAGTTGTGCTGACATTTGATAAATTGGGGTGTGAGCTACAAATGAAGCGAAAATAAAAGTGATTAATTAACCAATCTTTGACTTCTTGGATCTACAGTACATCGGTTGAAAGAATAACAACAGATCTAGTAGCAAACGCATTAACCAAAATAGAATGAAGTTGTTTATCGTTCTCTTTTCAAGTACAAGAACAGCAAAGAGGTTTATAAAGAAGCAAACTGTCCAAGGAAAACCTCACAAACAGTTACCCAACCCGTTGAACCCATAACTTCATGATAGTAACAATCAAGCTTAGCATTCAAGATATCATAAAAAACGGGGAAGCTTAAGTTAACTTCAGCTTAAAGTATAAGGGAAGGGTGCATTCATAAATACAACTAGTTTGCAAGTCTCTTCTAACATGACAAATACTACCTTGTAATGATAACAACAGCAGCAATTATAATAACAATGTAATAACAACAATCAGATAAAATATGCTCGCCAAAAGGTACTATTTACAAAAAGAAAAGAGCATGTCTTGTATACATAGGCAATCCATCACTTACCTATTAGTTTCATCAGAAGCTTCAATGCAGCTGGCTTCTAAATTGATGGACTCCAGACATGTATTGCAAAGTATCAATGATTTGCAGGACACATTTGTTGTACCAGTTCCTATAATTCAATCCAACTAACAAACTTATAGCATCCAAAGAAACACATAAAACTTGACAAACAATATGTTTATAAAAAGAAAAACATGAAAGTACCTTTGCAACTCAAACAAAATTTAGACTTCTTCATGGATGAGCCAATAGCCATATGAAGGGACTCTTCCAAAGTGGCCAAAGAGTTATCTTTAACTAAATTCATTATGTCACGGATGGTTTTGCCACTCTCCAAATAAATATATTCTGGCGGACGCTTATTTAAACTACCAGCATGCAGCTCAAACACAGTAGGCGAGACAATCTACAGGTACAGCCAGGAAGGTATAAGAACATAACTAAAATCCCAAACAATAAAATGTAATTATTCTGATGTTAATACTGAGAAGAATCGCCATTCATATTTGAAAGAGACCATGTTTAACATAAGGAAATCCTTACCATGTCCCCCATGCAGGAGCCACAGAAACATAATATGCCAGTGCCTTTCACGACTCCCTGAAGTCCAGTAGCACCCAAACTCTAGAAAGAGAATTTCCATAAAGGAATTCAATGACACAAATAACCAATCATAAGCAAAATTATGCAAGCTTGTGCAACAACATACCTTTGAGCTTCTAACATATTTCACATTTATCCCCTCAAATATACCACAATCCAGAAATTCCTTCAACTTTGTAGGAATAACTCTACGAGATTTGGTTGACAGATTCTCCTTTCTTATTGGAGTAACCTGTGCAGCAGACTCTAAAGCAGCTCCATCTCTCGCATCAATATCCTCTGTAGCATCTCCTGAATCAGTTTCCACTATCTCCAAGTTTGGTTTCAACAACGATCTGGTGAACCGCCTCAACGGTTTCTCCTCCCGGACCATATTTTCTATATAGCAATCACCATTACCAAAAGACAAAGATGGCATGTGAACTGAATCTTTCTCATTCATATCCCCTGTTTCTGGGGCCATTTTTATCTCCATTTCAGACTTAATGTCCTCCGCTGCTACATTAACTGATAACCTTTCTGAATCACTTTCTTTCTCCACAACCTTCTGATCCACCTCTTCCCGCTGCAAATCAGCTTCATTTTTCGTAACAGATTCCTCCATATCACCCGAAGCTCTTTTCTTCCCTGTATCCTCAATTTGCTTCAATAAAGATCGAGTAAACCTCCTCAGAGGCTTCTTCTCCGAAACAAATTTCGATGTCTTACCATTAGAGCTGACATTAACCAAAACTTGGACATCTTGGCTGGAACCTGACTGATCCAGTTCTTCCTTATCATGTCTGATTTTTGTCTCCAAATCATGTTTATGCTCATCTTCTCCACTTATCAATAGGCCATCTACCGGGCTTTCTTTCACCGGATCCATTGCCCTCTCCTCTACCACTGCTTCCTGCTGAAGCTCCCTCAAATCCCGTTGAGAACTTACCAATTCATTTACTGATTCATCATTTTTCTCAAGCTTCCCTTCAGAATCGACCTTTTCTGAATCCATCACAGAAGCCTTTTCTCCATCATCTTCGTCCACTTCCAACCCTATTTTCCAGTTCCTCACTCCGTTTCCCTCTTTCTCCTCAAAATCAGCTGCATGAACGTTTCCCTCTTCCCCTTTGGAGGTCTCGTCCACGCACATTGTCTCCACGATTCCATCTTCTCCAGTACCACTCTCACCCATTTTAGACTCACAAACAGGCATTTCCGTCTGACTTTTCGGCTCATCCACATCTACCACATCACTTTTGGCCTCGCCTTCACTCATCAAATCCACCGAATCATCTACAACCCTCACAGATTTCTGGACCAGCTTATTTTTGTCATTCCCCTTCCCAACCTTCTTCCCTGTCGATCCCGAGCTCTTCGCCTTCTTCTTCTTCCTAGGATTTTCTGGCGTCTCCTCGACAAGGTTATGAGGCCGCCTGGAGCGGGTACGACCCAACCCAGAGATCTCAGATTGGACCTTCAAAGCGAACTCGAATTCGCGCTTGAGACCCGTCCTGACTCGAGACAGAACCAAAAAATCCTCCCCGCTCCTACCGTTCGCCATGAAACCGGACCAGAACTCTCGTAGCCTCCGATTTCAAACCTATCAATAAAGCATGAGTCCGCATTCACATGCAGTCATCGTCCTCCTGAGCAGAAACGATGCAATTGAAGTGGCCAATCTCTGATTTTGACTTTTGAGAACGAGAAGACGAGGAAATTCAATAGATTAGGGTTTCTGTTTTGAGAAGTTTGAGAATCGGATGAAGAAAAGGGTAACGTAGGGCGGTTTTCTTTTACGAAGGAAAAACAGAGAGAGATGAGTAATTTTCATCTCAAGTGAAGTGACGATTCTAGTCGCGCCAGGAGGATCTTTTCACGTGCGCCCCTAAACTCCTAGATTGTTTTCTAGAGGGCCCTTCGGTTTTTCGAACTTGCACTTCGTTCCCTGTTGTTGTTTGTGCTCATGATTTAGGGTTAAGTGTCATCAAGGTCCCCCTCAATCCATTACTTACATATTTTCACAGATGGGGGAGGGGTGGGGTTGCATGTTTTCCTTCCGCTATTTACTTAATTTCTTGCTACACTATTCTTTTCTCTGATAAGTCTGGATATGAGCCCGAAACTCGGTGTAAATATTCATATAAGGAAGCAAAGGTTCCTTTCAAGTTCATCAAGGGTCCATCACCATAAAACCTTAGTAGGGCGCTCTACACCTTCTTTGGTTTTTTTCAGGGCAAATGAATAACAATATTAAGAAGTAGATGTTTACTTCCAATGTAAAAGCAAATAGCTAAAAGGAACAAGGTTCAAGATATCCCAGTCTGGAAGGCCATTGACGCAGTCCAGTGGGCACCCCCGATCAACCAGGAATTTCTCTCGCGTATAATCGTGAACACCTAATAGAGATCCACGATTTATCCGATAGCGGTCTCTCGATGCATCACTACCGGATACCAGATGGATATGGGATCGTAGTAGATGTTTTACGTCCTTCCATCCTCATTAAGCTCATATACACTCGAAGATCTCTAGTAACTTGTCATGCCAGGATCTCACAAGAGAGTGGGAAACTACTCGCTAGTACTCATGCAAAGTATATAACGGTAAGAAATGAATGAATTAACTCAAAAGAAATAAGCAGAGAATAAGAGAAACTCTAACTCCAGATCTCCTGGAATCCTTCATAACAGTACTGAAAAGGTAGAGTAGCATACATGATGAAAAGCGGAAAAGGAAAGATAAGACCAAAACCGAAGCTCGACTGTAGGTCGAGTCTAATACCGACTACTACTACTACATAAAATAGACTAACCTACAAAACTTGTAAAGAGAACTATGGAAGAGAGAAGTGGTGAAATGATTAAGTGTGAAGGAAATGAGATGCTATTTTTAGGGGGAAATGAGGAATATTAGAGTTTTGAAATTCGGGGGCACCGCGAACGCGTTGTGATCTGTGCACGGTCACTCCGCCCAGTCGCGCCGCCATCTGGGAGTTATCTTCCTTCATTTTCTCCATCTTTTACATTTTAGCCCCCTGATCTTTCTTCTTGGTCATCCCTATCACATCCAGAAGTCGTCCAAAAGTGCCCTAAAAATGCTCAATTCACCCTTTTTTACTATGATATGGGTTATCCTGCAAAAGATGCTCCGACGCACACTAAGGACTAGCATTTGATC
>JBBYHH010087775.1:0-15239 GCA_038382905.1 Daphne laureola
ACCTATGCCTATTTCCCCTAACTAAACTTGGTATCATTGGGCCACACCCTCAAACCAAGCTTAGCCCAACATCCTCTAACATGCATATAATAAATAATCCATAATGCGAAGTTGAGAGAAGTGTTGGAACCCTAACCTTTAAACTTCAAAAGTAGCTTTGACATTACCGACTGACTGAACCAGAAACTGATTTCGACACGCCTTCTACTGAACTTCTTACTTCTTTCTTTCCAATAGTGATTAACTGGACACCCAATATACATTACGAACTAAAATAAAATTTACTTATAGGAGTCCATAAATCACCAAAATATCAGAAACTGATACCTCCAAAATAAGGCACTATTAACAAAAATTGATCCGTAGGATATTCCTAATTTTTTACAAGGATCAATTTAATATGCTTACCTTAAACTTTTGTGAAGGAATCACCAAATCACCATAAGAAAGCCATGCTCTGTTTTGAGAAGAAAAGAACCAGAGAAGAAGAAAGAATGAAATCATGACCGTGAGCATAATGGTACTTAACATTTGCACATGTCGACTTGCTTGCTTGGTTTCTTTAACCATGAACAAGACACCTCATGCTTAAGAATTAACCATTATCATTATATCTTCAACTTTTACATGGTTGAGTCGGTCATGTGATATACATATTTTTTTAAACTCAACTTCTCAACTTTTCATTTAAGCCTCTAAACTTTAAAAAGTCACAATAAAGTCCAACAATCACTTACCAATCTCTCTATCCGCTAAGCCTTTTAAAGTATCATCTTAATACCACTTTAGGCAATTTGTCATGTACAGAAAACATCTCCAAGATCTTTAAAATTGCACACTGATCTTCATAAAATTATCAATTTATGGTGTCATTAAATAAACACACACACCATAATTCACATAATAACTTGCTGATGGTAACATTCCTCCCCCCTTAGGACTCTTTGTCCTTCAAGACTGTCTTCAACTTATGATATTCCTCAGGATATCTTTCCATCATATCCTTTTCAATTTCCCAGGTTGCTGCATGATCTGAGTGGTGTGACCACTGCACTTTGACCATGGGAATTAGTTTACTACGAAGCTTTCGAGTATCTTGGGCTAAAATAGCTATATGTATTTCCTTGTATGTCAGGTCAGGTTCTAGATGCACATCTTCCACTGCAATCGTATGCATAGGATCTAGAAGACACTTCTTAAGCATGCGAATGTGGAACACATTTTGTACACCTGACATACTTGGTGGCAAGGCCAACCTGTAAGAACCAACTCATTCTAGAATCTCTTAAGGACCAACTCACCTTGAAGCTAGTTTTCCTCGTTTACCAAATCTGACACTCCCTTTGATTGGTGCTACTTTAAGCCACACTTTATAACCAATCTCAAACTCCAAGTCCCTTCTAAGCTTATTCACATAAGATGTGGTCCTTTTATTTGTTATTTTCAATCATTCTTGTATCTATTTGATCTTATTGGTTATTTCCTTAATAACCTCAGGACCTAACTCAACCCTATCAGAAACCTCCACCCAACAATGAGGCGTCATACACCTTCGCCCATATAAGGCATCGTAAGGCTCCATACCAATGGTACTCTAATAACTATTGTTATATGAAAACTCAACCAGTGGCAAGTGTTGATCCCATTCACCTCCAAAGTCCAAAGAACAACTCCTAAGCATGTCTTCCAGAATCTGAATAATCCTCTCTCACTGGCCATCAGTCTGAGGATGATAAGATGTGCTCAGGTGGATACGTGTGCCTAATGCTTTATGGAAAGCACCCTAGAACCGTGCTGTGAAAGATGGATCACAATAAGATATAATGGAGTCTGGAAGACCATGTAACCTGACTATCTCTCTGATGTATAACTGAGCCAACTTCTCTAGTGAATCTGTTATTCTCATCGGCATAAATTAAGCACACTTGGCTAATCTATCCACAATTAACCAAATAGTGTCGTGATGTGATCGAGTCATAGGTAATCATCTCAAGAAATCCATCATAATGTTTCCTCATTTTCTTACCAAAATAACTAATGTCTGTAATGTCCCAGCTGGCTTTTGGTGCTGCACTTTCACTCTTTGGCATGTGGCATACTTAGAGACATAGGTAGAAATATCTCTTCGCCTACCAGGACACTAGAAGTGACTTCTCAAATCATGATACATCTTCTCACTTTGAGGGTGAACACTCAATCTGCTTGCATGGGTATCCTCTAGCAGCTCCTCAAGAAGTCCTGAGGCTTTAGGCATATAAAGACGATCTTTGAAATATAATAGTCTTTCCTTGTAGCCAAAGGACTGATACAAGGATCCCTTCTCTTCTCTAGAGATTTTTTTCAATTCTGGATCTTTTTCTTGTGCCTTACGTACTTTGTCAAGCCATTTAGATTGTATAGTCAATATATACATTTGTTCATGTTCCCAATGCTCCCATTTATGCCACAAGCATACTAAATCATTTTCTTCAGTTATCTCCATAGTGTTTCCACCCTTAACCAATCTAGTATACGTTCTAGTCAACGCATCTGCTACCAGGTTACCCTTACCTGCTGTATACTCAATGCTACAGTCATAGTCTTTGATATACTCGAGCCATATCTGCTGCCTCTTGTTCAACTCTTTTTTAGTGAACAAGTATTTCAGACTTTTATGATCTGTATATATATGGAATTTACTACCTAGCAGATAATGTCTCCATTGCTTCAGAGCATAGGTCACTGGTGCCAATTATAGATCATGGATTGGGTAATTTTGCTCATGTGGTCTAAGTTATCTTGACCCATAAGTAATCACATTATTACCTTGCATGAAAACACAACCTAACCCTGATCTAGATGCATCTTTATAGATAATATATGGTATGCTCGGATCTAATAATACCAAGATAGGTGCATTGGTTAGTCTCTGCTTCAATTCTTGAAAACTATTCTCACACTCATTTTTCCAATCAAACCCTCAACCCTTTCCAGTTAGTTGAGTGAGGGGTAAGGCTAATATAGAGAATCCTTCTAAAAATCTTCTATAATACCCAGCCAATCCGAGAAAGCTTCTAATCTCCTTCACATTCGTAGGTTTCTTCCATTCCTGAACTGCCTTAACCTTTTCAGGGTCTACAGTAAGGATGTGTTTACTGATGATATGTCTGAGAAATGATACCTCATTGATCCATAAATCACATTTAGAAAATTTAGCATTCAGTTCGTGATTCTGCAATGTCTGTAGAATTTTCATAAAATGGTCTTGATGTTCATTTTCATCCTTAGAGTACACTAGGATGTCATCAATGAACACTACCATAAATGAGTCTAGATAAGGTCAGAAAACCCTGTTCATCATGTCCATAAAAGCTGTAGGAGCATTAGTCAAGCCAAATGGTATGACCGTGTATTCATAGTTAACATACTGTGATCTGAAAGTTGTCTTCGGTATGTCATCTTCCTTAACTCTGAGTTGAAAGTACCCTGATCTCAAATCTATCTTTGAAACGATTTTAGCTCCTTTTAACTGATCAAATAAATCATCAATCCTGGGTAGAGGGTACTTATTCTTCATAGTTATAGCATTCAATTTCCTGTAATCAATACATAATCTCAAGTTTCCATCCCTCTTTTTTACAAAAAGAACTGGAGTACCCCATGAAGAAGTACTCGGCCTTATGAACCCTTTCTCAAGTAATTCATCAAGTTGTTTTTTTGAGCTCATTCATTTCCATGATAGGCATACGATAAGAAGGAATGGAAATAAAGGTATAACCTGGTTGACGCAATATCTCAAATACTGTCTCTCAAGTCGGTGGAATACCTGGTAAATCTTCAGGAAAAACTTGTGGAAAGTCATTCATAATAGGTATCTTGTCGAATTCAACTTTGATACATGTTGAGTTCAGTTCATAATACTCTTTCTCATCTATCACTGGTATCTCATCAAGAATCTCTAATTCCATACTGTGCATTTCATGCACTAACTCTGAAGAGACTGATAATGGCAACACCTTACCAGAAGATAAAATGATCTCTCTCTTAGCATAATTAATCTGCACCTGATTCTTTGATGACCAATCCATGCCTAAAACCACATCATACTTAGGAATATTAAGCACCAATAGATCAGTAAGAATATTGTTCTTCCCCACATTTAATACACAATCTTTTGCTATCTCATTTAAAAAAAAGACACTGACTCTCAGCTGTCTTCACCAATGAGATGTAAGGCATATAACCAATAAACAGATTTTGAGACAAAATATACTTCTATGCCATTATAGATATTAATACACCTGTGTCAAACAGAACATCTATTGGCATATCATTTAAATATAATGTACCTTTTAGTGCTCCCTGTTTCAAAGATTCACCTTTCTCTAATTGAAAAACCCTGTCTAATCTCTATTGTTGTTGTTGCTGAGAAGGTTGTTGTCGTTGATGCTGTCATGGTCCTCTTTGTGGTGTTCCTCACCCCAAGGGTACATTGTACTAAACCCTGAACCAATTGACTGAGTCTCTTCTTGGTACATGTGGACAATCTCTAATCCAGTGATCTGTAGATCCACATTTCAAACATCCATCAGTCTCACGATAACATAGTTTACCACGATGGAATGTTTCACAACTTGGACAAGGACCAGATGATGTTGTCGTACTCTTTCCCTTCATACCTGCACCAACTTTAGGAGGTTTACCAGTATTCTAAGGTACCCTTCATTGTCCTGCACCTCTCACATTCTCTCTGGGTTTAAAAGGAAGATATCTACTCTCAGTCTCCTAATGCTCCATAAGATGCGCTTTCATTATGGCCTCATGATATGTAGAAATACTCAATGGTCTCAGTGCTCTCTTGATGTAGAGCTGTAACCCTGGTATAAATCTTCATGCCTTTTGTTCTTCCATCCCATGATACTGAGAAACATATCGAACTAATTTATCAAACTTATGTTCATAGTCAAGAACGCCCATGTTGCCTTGAAATAGATTATCAAGCTGGTTTGTCGAAGGTCTCGAAAAACATCCCCCATATACTGATCATGAAACAACTATGAAAACTCCTCCCAAGTCATATCTTCATCAAGTTCTCTTCTCTGAGGTTGCTTTACCCTTCGTCGATTTCGGATACTCTTCAACCAAATATCAGCACGACTCTCTAGATTATAAGTAGCTAATGATACAATCATGGTGGAAGGAAAATGTAACCTCTCGAACATCAAATCTATCCTATTAAACCATATCTCAACTGCTTCAGGTCTTCCCCTACCATTAAATCTTGGAGGTAACAAATGCTGGAATCATTCAAGTAGCTTCATCTCTTCAGTTCGATGTCTTTTCTCTGTTCATCATCTCCTGGACCTATGGGACCCCTCTGTGTCCTCATGGTCATCATCCCTGTGTCTCCTATGATGTCGGTGAACCACATCATCATGAGAGTGATCCTGGATAGATTAGTCAGGTCTAGCAATACGACCAATCTCTGACCGTACCCTCCTAGCACGAGGGTGTCTTCTTTCCTTATCTTCCTGATCTTCATCTTCCATACTCTTAACTTCATGTACATGAGAATTATCATTTGTTATACCATGTTGATCAGTATGTCCTACATCACTCTGTTCTACCTTTTATTGCCCTTCAACTTGGTAGTCTTGTACCTTTTGTTGTCCCTTTAATGCTTCAGGCAACAACCTTGCTAAACTATCCCTTATTTGCTCAAGAAGTTACATTGTAGCTAGAGGTAGTTATGGTTGTGGTCCTGCTGCATCAGGCACAACTTCCGGAGGTTCATAATTTCTACCTTGTCTTTCCTGACTTTGTCCCCGTCCTATTTCTCAGGGTCTACGTGTTTTATGAGTTTCAACCATTTCCTAAGATTTTAAAAGAAGACCAGAGAGCACATACAAAACGGTTAAGTACTTAAGAAAAGAAAGCAGCAGTATTCTAATAGGCTCTGTAAATGCAAATGCATCATGCCATGCACACTAACCAATTGCTCAAACAATGGTCTACAATACATTTCATATGTATGCATGATCAGTCGATCATACACATAACATGAAACCATGCTGTGATACTACCAATTATTACCCCCGAAGCCATAGGTAGCACAAAACATCAATTAGATGTATTAACAGTTCTACTTATGGTAACTAATATACACAACCCTATACTGAAGTGAGACCATGGTCCCAGGAGCTTTAGAAAACTCGGTAGGCCACCAAGAATGCTTGTAAGCTTGACCAAGTGGCCCATCTTAGAACAATAAGCATGCTAGAAGTTTAATCTATTTTCAAGCTTACATGAACCTGATATGCGTAAGTCAAGTAAACCAAGGGCAAATATGAAAACCTTGCACTTTATACACAGTGCAACTATATGTCCCCAGCTTCAAAACTCTAAAATCCCTGATTCAAAAGTAATCTCACAACTTTAACAGTAACATACAAGTATTTTCACATAGCTGGATAGTCATCCTCAAGTCTAGATATCATACACCAGCATGTTTCCATCTTTACATCAACATACTCACAACATGCTACTATCTACATGCATGCACGCATAAAATTTACATATACAGAGCCAAAATTTCCTATTTGGAATACATACGAAATTATGGAGATTCGAGGCACTTCCAGATCGAACAGAAAATATCCACGTAGACTAGTACTATTGCTGCTACACACATACACAAAGTACAACTGTAAGCATACCATTTGTGCTCATCAAAAGATTAGATCTTTTAGATTTATAAGTTCACATTTGGAAGCTTAAGTACCTATAAAACCACAATAAAAAGAAACACCAGAAACACTAGTGTGTAGGTCCTTTGTCAGGTACTCCTAAAATGATAAATATAAGGGGTAAGTCCTCTTTAGAGAACTTAGTAAGGGCATAGGCATAGTTCTTCATGATAGTTATACCTGAAACTCAAAAACACAGAAAACAAAGAAACACAAATATATCCAAAATATATTCCATCTAGATGCTCAACCAATGTAAAATAATCAAATGCTATGCATCACTAGATAAATCATTCACAAGATTAGCACAATAAAATCCATCATTAAACATTCACAAGAATACGGAACAACACCCCTCTCAAGCCATAGCTTGGAAACAGAAGAGGTATTTCAAAGAAGCATGGTACCAGCTCGGGCTCATGAACCCGTACTATCATCAGAACACCATTCGGTGTAAACATAAAATTACTGAATCAACCTCTAGAGAAAAAGCTCCATAAAGGGATGTAGGGATGCTTAAGTACAACAAAAAGCTATCCCGAGAGTTTGTACGTAATCAATGCTAGCTACCAGATAAGTTCTGATACTGAAGGAGAATAAATTCCCCAAGCTTACCTATGCTTATTTCCCCTAACTAAACTTGGTATCATTAGGCCACATCCTCAAACCAATCTTACACCAACACCCTCTGACATGCATCTTATAAATAATCCATAATACGAAGTGGAGAGGAGTGCTGAAACCCTTACCTTTAAACTTCCAAAGTAGTTTCGACATTACCGACTGACTGAACCAGAAATTGATTTCGGCAAGCCTTCTACTGAACTTCTTACTTCTTTCTTTCCACTAGTGATTAACTGGACACCCAATATACATTTAGGAACCAAAATAATATTCACTTATAGGAGTCAATAAATCACCACAATTTCAGAAACTGATACAGCCAAAATAAGGCACAATTAACAAAAAATGATGCATAGGATATTCCTAACTTTTCACAAGGATCAATTTAATGTATTTACCTAAACAATTGATGGAGAATTCATCACCAAGCCACATGGAGCTAGTCTTGACCACATGAGGGTTTCAGAAGGAGAATAATGAAGAAAAAGAAGAAGAAGAAATGAAAGAATGAAAAGAATGAATGAAACATAAAGCAGGGTTAGTAAGCATGGAACATCATGCTTGGTTGTTTGTTTCATAAGCCACCACATGCTTAAATGTTCACTTTATCAGAAGATAACTAACCGACTTCATTTGATTTCATTTTTTTTTTGTACCTACACTTCTTAACTTTTTATTTGAACACCCAAACTTTGAAAAGTCACAACAAAGTCCCATAATCACTTACCAATCTCTCAATCTACTAAGTCTTTTGAAGTATCATCTTAATACCACTTTAGGGACTTTCTGATATACAAAAATCATGGCCAACATGTTTAAAGTTGTGCACCGATCTTTATAAAATTACCAATTTACGATGTCATTATTTAAACACATACCGTAATTCACATACTAACTTGGTGATGGTAACAAGGAGTATCAGAGGAAGCAAAATGAATGAGGTTATTCCCATTCTCACTTGACAGAGGAGCAAAGTGTTGGTACAAGACTTTAGATCCTAAGAAGATAGCTTCTTGGGTAGATCTACGGTATGCTTTTATTAAGAAGTACTTCCCAGCTCAGAAGGCGTTTGAACTAAAAAATTAGATCCTACATTTTAAGGAAGATCCAGATGAGATGCTAGCACAGTCATGGGCGAGACTAAAAGAACTAATCAAGAGATGCCCTCAATCAGGATTTGATCGTGAGTACCAATTCTGCTTATTTTATGAAGGATTATCTGAGAGGACCAGAAGGCATCTGGACGCTTCAGCTAGAGGCTGGTTCATGCAGAAAAAGAAAAAAAAGCTTGGGATTTACTCAAACTATTGGAAGTCTCAGAAGAACATCTCACAACTGATGACCTAAAAGAAGCATGCGATATCGGGCATAGACCATACAAGGAAGGTGCCGATACATCACTACTGGCGCAAATGGTAGCCCTCACTTCCATGGTCTCAAAGATCATGATGAACCTAGCGAACCAAGAAGATCAAAAGCAAGTACTAGAAGCTGACTGTTTTAAAGAAAGCAATGAGGAATGCAACTTCGTACAATATTTGATAAATAGAGGTCAATACCAACAGGGTGGTGGATTTTACAAACCCCGACCCTATCCCAACCCAATCTATGGAAATTCAACCACATAGAACATGGGATAACAACAATGTCAATCATAAGGAAGTGACCCAATGGTGAAGGAAAATGCCATAATTGAACAATTAGTGTAAAATCTCAACAAGGCCAACGCTGCAAATGAGAACAAGTTAATAGATGTCCAAAAGAGAATGGATGGTGAGTTGGCTAACACTCGTGCTTCCATCCAGAACATAGAAACCCAGATTGGACACCTTTTCAACTCGCTCAAAACTCTCAAAAAAGGGAAGTTCCCATGAGACGCTAAGTCGAATACTCAACAACATTGCAAAGTGTGCCAAGAAGTCACACTTCAAAATGAAAAACCATTAGTTGAGAAAGATGATGAAAAGAAGAAAGAAGTGGATTAAGGGAATGAAAATAAAGAGTAAAAGATGATTCCTGCTGAATGGAAATGGACAGAGGGAATGTCTGGGAGTAGAAAGACTCCACAACACACACCACTTTCACCAGAACTCATCACTCAACTACCTTACCCATAGAGACTCCAGAGGAAACATGATGCAGAGTATTTCCATAAATTTCTAGAAGTCTTTAAGAATGTTGAAATAAACTTACCTTTTCTGGATGCTATTCAGGAAATGTGTTACAGTCACCACAGATGGATGGTGACTTTCTGATAGAGTTGACCGAAGGTCAAATTCTGCAATCGCCTGGACTCTGTTATAAAACGTGCGGGATACGATTTTTATTAATTTCTATGTTCTGGTGAAATTGTTAGAGGTCCATTTCTGAGGGATTTCACACTTTGGTATTGGTACGTGAGTCCCGGGCCATTTTTCCAAATTTCAGTTCAGGGGGCAAAATGGTCATTTTGGAAAATTAGAGGAAAATGGACATTAATTTGGAATATGGTTATGGTGCCAAAATAGAGGATTTATTTGGGATAATATATGATGAAATGATATTACAATTATGGTATGGGATGAGTATCTTATATCATAAAATAATGTAAGTAGATTACATGTGGTGGAAGATTATTATATACTGCTACTAATATGTGGTAGTAAATATATGTATGGAGAGAAAAGGGAGTATTATGTTTGTGATAACGGTATTTAAAATGAAAATAAATTGTGGGTAGTAGAAAATTAGAGTTAAAATAGGAAAGAAAGGAAGAAGAAATTCATTTAACAAGAAAACTTTTCTCTCTTCTCTCCCTCTTAATTCGCCAATTTTGGGCTTCTTCTACCAAGGGATTCTTGCAATTTCTTCACCAACACTTTCTCATGGAATCAAGAAGGTGAGCTCATTTTCATGAAGGATTCATGATAGAACTAAGTTTGGAAGTTGAAGTTGGCTCATCTCTTCCCTCCTCTACTTGGCCTAATTTTAGGGCTTGAATTGGGAAAGTGTTCTTCATCAATTACTTCAAGAATTGAGTAAGGTAAGCATGAATCTGAAGTATTATGAAGTTCTATTAAGCTTCTCTACCATGATTCATCATTTTGTGTTGAAATTGGAGAGCTAGGGTTCATGTGGTCATGAGCAATATTGGGGTTAAATTGAATGGGTGTTTCTAAAGTGTAATTAGGATGTTTATGAACACATTTAATACTTGGAGTTAAGCTTGAATCATCATGGTTGATGAAATGAGGTGTTGGACGATTTTGGTGATGATGAACATCTATTGATGTTCTTTATTAAAGTGTTGAATTGTGATAATTTAGTGATGTTATGGAGCTCCTAAATTGTTGTTAAAAGTTTGAAGAAAACTCAACTAGGGTACTTTTGTCAATGGCCAACAAGTAAGGCAGTTATGAAGGAAATTGGTATTCAATGATGAATTATAACTCCAAATATTCCAAGAGAGGTTACTACACTTCATAATAACCTTAAATACTTGCTTACCTTAAGAAACTTTTGGAGGAAATGATTCAATTAAACTTCAAGAAAATCCCCTCTAATTTCGGCCTTGAAGAAAGAAAGATAAAAAGTGAGATTTCTTCAATGAAATCTTACCAACTTGTTAAGACAAGCTTAAGAACATGTTTACCTTTGTATTCCTGAGCTTTGGATGAAGATTAATTGAAGAAAATTGGCCAAGAGTTCCCCTTAAGTTTCTGCTATAAGAGAAGAGAAGGAAATAATGAGATTTTCATATTCTAACCTTAAGAACACTAAGAGTTAACCAAGGAATTAACCTTACCTTGCTAAGACTTGATGATTCTTGGCATGGATTGATGAAGATTAGATGAACAAAGGAAGAACATCATGAAGACAGAAGGGAGAGGATGAGGCCGGCCTTGGTAGAGAGAGAGGTAAGAATTTTGTGTTTTGTTTTCTCTTTCCTAATTCTTACTACCTTGTAATATTAGTATACTACCTCACTTAGTTAATCCATTTAATTTAAGTGAGTCTTGGATAAGCCTAGGATCTTATCCTCTTCCATCTCCACCTGAGCCCTTAGATTAGATTTCCCTTAAGATTGCTAGCTTAATCAAGTGACACTTGTCTTCCACTCAACTTACTTTTCCTTTCTTTATTCTAACTCATTTTACATAATTGCAAACCTTATAATATTAACCAAATACTCTTCCAAATCCCATTAAACCGCCGGCCCATGTAGGAAAAGACCAAAATACCTTTTTCTCAAATGTTTCCAAAAATAACTATTTTGCCCTCCGAACCCAATGTTTTGCAAAATATCCCGAGACTCACATAATATCATAAATTGCTAAAATCACATGAAATGAGCTCCAAATAAGTTCTCAAGACATGGAATTTATTCATAATAATGTATAATACATATCATTTATTGCCCCGTTAATAATACAAATGCAATCCCCAAGAAAAATACATCAGAAATAAATCATACGCCGGAGGTGGGTGTAACAATCTCCCCCTAGGACTCTTGTTCCTCCAAGAGGGTTCTCTATCTATGATACTCATCTGGGTACCGACTTATCATATCCTTCCCCATCTCGCAAGTCGCCTCCCGATCAGAATGGTACGACCACCGAACCTTGATCATCGGAATCGACTTGTTGCGGAGCCTCCGAGTATCCCTACACAAAAACACTACGGGTACCTCCTGGTAGTACAAGTCTGGCTCTAGCTCAATCTCCTTAACAGGAATCATCTGACTGGGGTCAACTATACACTTCTTGAGCATGCTGACATGAAAAACATTATGCACTACTGACATACTCGGAGGCAAGGCCAATCTGTATGCAACCTGCTTATACGCTCCAAAACATCATAGGGACTGATATATCTTGGGGCCAACTTGCCCCGTCTGCCAAATTGAACAGTCCCGCGGATCGGTGCAACCTTTAGCCAGACCTTATCCCCCACCTAAAACTCTAGATCTCATCGTCTCTTGTTGACGTATGAGGTGTTTAGATCATTTGCAGTCTTTAACCACATCTGTATCCTACGGATCTTCTCCATTGTCTCGTCAATGACTTCAGGGCCAATCACCATCTTATCCGATACATCAGTCCAATAATGTGGTGTCATAGACCTTCAGCCATACAGAGCCTCATATGGTGTCATGCCGATAGTGGTATGATAATTTTTATTGTATGAGAACTCCACTAACGAAAAGTGCTGATCCCACTGTCTCCCAAAGTAAAAAATACAGCTCCTGAGCATGTCTTCGATGATATGAATAACTCTCTCTGATTACCCATCTATCTGAGGGTGATATGTCATGCCCAGGTGGAGTTGCATCCCCAGAGCCTTGTGAAAGGCACCCCAGAATCTCACAGTAAATCGTGGATCCCTGTCATATATGATGGAGTTTGAAACCCCATGTAGTCGCATGATCTTCTGAATATATAGCTGGGCAAGGTTCTCCAATGATTTTATCACCCGCATCGATAAAAAGTGTGTGCAGTTGGTCAGTCGGTCGACTATCACCCAAATAGCATCATGCTGCGCTTTAGTCGGAGGTAGACCAGTCAGAAAATTCATCATCATGTTGCCCCATTTCCTGACAGGAATGTGAAGTGTCTGTAGGGTACTAGCTGGTCTCTGATGTTCTACCTTGACCCACTGACAAGTAGAACACTTCACCATGTAGGTGGCAATATGTCTATGTATCCCCGGCCAGAAAAAATGAGAATGAATATCATGGTACATCTTCTCATCTGCAGGGTTGATGCTTAGCATGCTTGAGTGCGCCTCTTCCAAGATCTCATCTCGAATCGATGATTCGTCCGGTACATATAGGTAACTCCTGAAGTATAATAATCCCTGTCGATACTCAAAGAATGGTCGCAGTGCTCTTGTATCCTCTCCCGAGAGTTTCCCTAAGACTGTATCTTTGATATGTGCCTCTCGGACTTTGGCCAACCAATCAGACTGGATGGTGAAAGTATAAACCTGAGCCTACTCCCACTGATGCCATAATGCTGTCAGATCTGATTCCTCGATCTTATCCCCAGAATCTCCACCATTGACTATGCCTGTGTACTTTCGGATCAAAGCATCTACTACCAGGTTTCCCTTATCGGCGGTGTACTCGATGGTGCAGTCATAATCCTTCATGTACTCGAGCCAGCATCGCTGCCTCATATTTAGATCCTTCTGTGTGAACAGATACTTCAAGATCTTATGGTCGGTGAAAATATGGAACTTATTACTGAGCAGATAATGCCTCCACTATTTCAGACCATAAATGACCGCAGCCAATTCCAGGTCATGTGTCAGATAATTCTGCTCATGCGGTCGCATCTCCCTCGACCCATAAGCAATCACATGTTGTCCCTGTATCAACACAGAACCAAGTCCCGTTTTTGACGCATCAGTGTAGATCACTTAAGCTAGGCCGGGTCTGGGCCGGGTCTGGTAAGTTCAAAATTTGTGCGTGTGTCAACAACCACTTAAGCTCCTGAATGCTCTTTTCACATGCCTCAGACCAGATAAAAGCCTGACCCTTCTTGGTCAGTTGAGTGAGCGGCGATGCCAGTACAGAAAATCCTGGTACAAACTTGCAGTAATAACCTGCCAAACCCAGGAAGCTTCGTATATCCCTGATCATCTGTGGCTGCCTCCACTCCTATACTGATTTGGTCTTTTCTGGGTCAACTAAAATACCATGTTGTCTGATAATATGGCCCGGAACAGACACCTCTCACATCAAAAAATTACACTTTAAAAATTTAGCATACAGCTGGTTGTTCAAAAGTGTCTCTAGTACTATCTCCAGATGTTCCTGATATGATTCCTCATCCGGAGAGTAGACAAGAATGTCATCGATGAAGACTATCACGAAGGAATCCAGATGCAGGTGGAACACTCGGTACATCAAATCCATAAATGCAGCTGGTGTATTCGTCAAACCAAACGACATAACTGTGTACTCGTAATGCCCGTACCAAGTGTGAAAATCTATCTTCGGAATATCCTCCTCCCTGACATGAAGCTGGAAGTACCCCGACCGCATGTCGATCTTTGAGAATACCTTGGCTCCCCTGAGCTGATCAAACAAATCATCAGTCCTGGGCAATGGGTACTTGTTCTTAATAGTGATTGCATTCAATCGGCTGTAGTCGATGCAAAGTCAGAGAGTTCCATCCTTCTTCCTGACAAACATAACTGGGACTCCCCACGGAGAAGTGCTCTATCGAATGAATCCTTACTCCAATAGATCCTCGAGCTGCTTCTTCAATTCGGTCAACTTTACTATCGGCATATGATAGGGAGGAATGGAAATCGGATCCGACCCTGGCTGTAACTGAATCTCAAACGTGATCTCCCACTCCGGTGGCATGCTTGATAACTCCTCAGGAAAGACTTGCAGGAAATACCAAACTATGGGGATCTTCTCCAACTCCATGCGAGCATCAGCAGAGTTAAGCTGATAATACTCATTCTGGCTCATCATTGGAATCTGCTTCAAAACTGAAAGCTTTATGCTACGCTTGACGATCGAGTCGCCTGTCAGAGTAGGTAGAGTTATAACCTCTCCAGATAATAGGATGTGACACTTGGCATAATCAATCTGAACAACATTCTTGGCCATCCAGTCCATGCCAAGAATCACGTCATAAGTGGTTGTATCTAATATCAACAAATCAGACTAAACCTGAAGGCTACCCAATGTCAACACACACCCCTGAACTACATCATTAGAAAATAAACACTGGATCCCCGCAGTTCGAATCATAAATATATCATAATGATAAATGATGGGCAGATGCAGTGATGATGCGCATTTCTGAGATATGACAGAAATAGATGCGCTAGTATCAAAAAGTACGTCAATATGAACATTGTTCAAGAGTAGTGTACCTCGTAACGCTCCCC
>JBBYHH010087886.1:0-15238 GCA_038382905.1 Daphne laureola
CTAGTCCCCCCTGTCTTTGCACCGTTCACCGTTTAGCATATGTA
Source organism: Daphne laureola (assembly GCA_038382905.1). Taxonomy (NCBI): domain Eukaryota; kingdom Viridiplantae; phylum Streptophyta; class Magnoliopsida; order Malvales; family Thymelaeaceae; genus Daphne; species Daphne laureola. The sequence continues at coordinate 45 of JBBYHH010087886.1, forward strand.
TCTTCAATCTAGTATCTTTAACATTTTAATATACAAGTTGATTTTTTTTTTGTTTGGTACACAAATAAAAAACAAACACATGTCTTATTCGAATAAATTCTCCAAATTCATTAAACATAACATAATATTTTAAGTCAAACATTGGTACAATATTATGTGCTGCAATGAGATGGAAGTATTTTACTCTTGAAAACATCAAGCTGTATCACACATCTTAAAAAGTTTTTAGGCTCCATTTTGACATCTGTTTATTTGTTAGACATAGATTTATGGCTTTATTATCAAATAGTCCCCTGAACTATGTTGACTCAATCACTTTAGTCCCTGAACTATAAAACGTGCCAACTCAGTCCCTCAACTATGCACTGTCAAGCATTTTACCCCTTTGACTGTATCAATGTTAGTTGACCTTAGAGAAAATGCCTATTATGATCATAATTCTTTCTAATTTATGCCCAAAGTTCCTAAATCTATCAGATCTAGCAAAAATATTGTGTCACCGGATTTTCTAGGTGGGTTGGTCGGGTTGAACATATGAGTAGTGCTGGCCACTACAGCCCCTTGAAGTTTTGAACTCAAGCATTTGCAATAAAATGCTTTAAATTTCTACAAATAGGTCACCCATCTGTCAAAAAACTAACACTGTTAGAGTCTCAGTGAGCGAGTTACCGAGTTAAATGACTAAAGTGCTTGAACTTACATAATTCAGGGACTGAGTTGGCATGTTTTATAGTTCAAGGACTAAAGTGCGCGAGTTAACATAGACCAGGGGACTATTTGGTATTAAAGCCTAGATTTATAGATCTGTGTATTGGTATGATGCATTTAAGACATCGTTATTACTAATAACATCCTGCTCAATTAATCTGTGTTACTTAGGTGGCAATTAGTGTTTAATCACCCAAATCAATAACAGATTATTAGTGATGTTTCTATATAAACATAATGAATAAAAAAGGCCGCACCTTCATTGTAAGTTGAACAAAGGACTAGATACTATAGTACTCCCTCTGTCCCACAAAAATTGTTGTGTTTCACTTTGATGTTTCAAGTTGAAGTGTTTGACTTCAAATTTTACCAAGTTAATTAGTGATAAAAATTCAATAAAAATATATTTAGAAATTTTGTACTTCAAGTTATGGTTAACATATGAATTATTTAACTTTACACGTCGAAACACTCATCAAAATAAATCATAGATTAAACACGGTAAAACATAAAAAACAGAAGTATTTTTTGTGGGACAGAGGGAGTAGTGTATTTCCCTTAAATCTATCTTTTGAAAAAAATAGAAAAGATTAAAATCAAGTTCTCCAAATCTTTGTCAAATAGTACTAGTAAACTGTTTTCTGGGAAGAATGAAATGAAAATAGCCAACTTAACACATTCTCTTATTAATTTCTGGTTTTCAGAAATTTTTCTAGAAAACAGCTTTTTAACAACTAAACAGGCCCCTTTTTGCTCCACTTTTTTTCTTTTATTGCTAATTAACATAGCTTGTGTTGAGCAGGCAAGTAGTATCACATATCTACTTGGAGATTACTTACTGAATCTCTCTTGATGCTAACTTTTGTTTGAAACTAGAAATATTCTCTGGTTTCCCTAAAAAATTATTGTTATCACTGTATGTTTGTCAGTGAAGGAACCAGCGAAGCACGTGAGCACTGGTCTTTCTATTTGCCCAAGTTTACTTTCATTCCTTGGTATCACTTGTCAAATTTTTTTTTTTCATGGTTTTGTATACTGTAATGGTGTTTTTTTTTCATTCTCATTTCTGTTCGCTTGACATCACTTGTCAAAATGTTTGTATCATGGATTGTATATAAATTGTAATTGTGTTTCCTAATGCTAGATGCTTTGTGTGTGTGTGTGAGAGAGAGAGTTGTTCAATCTGCTAATGTTTCATCAGTTCATATATTTAACTGTCTTTGTAATTGTAAATATTTTATCTTTACAGAAAGTAACTCCATGGAATATTCCGAAGTTGAGGGAAGCTATTTTAAATGGTCCTGACAGTCATCCTGGTGCCAGAAAGTACATTGATAAAGTGGGAACCACCATTCTGTCAACAAGAAAGAAGGATCGGGTTCCGATATCAAGGAAATTGCAGTCATCAAGAGGGGCTCTCATGGAGACGGGAGAGTATAATGGTAATGAAAGCAAGGTTGTACTCCGGCATTTGCGAGATGGTGATGTTGTGCTTGTGAATCGGCAGGTAATGTTTCAACACCCTCTATTGTTTTGTCAGTGTATTTTAAATAGAAATTAGGTGCTGAACATTTAACCACCCTGATACATATAACATACATTTATTAATATCAAGTTGAGGCAAGAAATCAAGTGTATTGTCAATTGAGATGGATTAGAATGTTATTTCGCACATGAAAAATTGCATCCTTGCTTGTATTCCAAAAAAAGATAGAGAAACGAATATGCTTGATTTTTTAGTTGATCGAACAGAAAGCACCTTTGTAATTGAAAATAAAGTTTTTTTTTAAGAATGTGCTTATGAATCTGTGCGGCTAATTGCAATTAAAGGTGTGTAGAGATGGCAATGCTAGTTTATGTGAAGTCTCAAACTATTTAAGACTAGTCAGCTCCTATCGTTTCTCTCTCTCTCTCTCTATCTGTCTCTTTGAATATAAGATTTTTTTAGGGTTTAAATTATGAAGATGATAAGTCTGATGACCTACTTGTTTTTGTAACCTTTAAAGTTAGATATGATTGATTTGAATGAAAATGTGATTTAATGTATTTATTCCGCTGTTTTATGAGTTGAATTGGTAAATGAGAACTTACAATACAATATTTTTCCTGGTGACAAGTTACGATACTGTTTTATTTAAAAAGAGAGGCAAACTTTATTGTCATTGAGATGGCAGGAACATAGGGTGATCATAGAGCTTTCTTTGGTTTCTTAATGAGTATATAATAAAGGAAGATTGAAAAGAAAAGAGCGGTCAAGCTTTCTAAGCTTCTTTTTTGCAAGTTTATTCAATTATTTTTAATTTTCCATACTTATGATGTTCACTGCATGTTGTTTGATGTATTACTGGTCTATGCAACTTTTCCTTTAAGTTGTATGTGTCTTCATACATGTGAAAACACAGATCCTGAGCTTAGTTCAAACTGCTTTGCAGCCTACACTTCACAAGCCAAGTATGATGGCACATATTGTTCGTGTGCTGAAAGGGGAAAAGACTATTCGTATGCACTATGCAAATTGTAGGTTGGTATTTGGGTTTTTTTATTCTGGAATTTATATCTTAATACCACATGCTTCCTCTCCTTTTTCATCTGGATAGATTGTATCTCTAAATTTTTATGTAAATATTTATATTCCAAACCCTAGTCATGCCCAGGTATTTCCTTAAAGAAATGAGCCAGCTAAACTAATCAATATTTTTCCTGGATTTGTATGAAAGTGACCCCCGTCTCTTTCTAAACCAAGTATATCGAATACTTGCAAGATGCCTATTTTGGGCTGTCTTTGGACCAATAGATGGTAGCTACTGCTACATGGTGTTTAACCTTTCTATCCATCTTGTAAGAGTGTCAGTAATCAGGTCTTCTCATCTGCAACCAGTTAACAAAGCTTCCTTGAGACTTCCTCAGCATAATGACATAAAAAATAGAGGCTGCTGCGTTTGGTCTTCTTGGCCGCATAACAAACCCTAAATCCTGAATTCTTATCTTTTTATCAGCAAACCACCCTGCATCAAAAGAACCCAATTATATAATGTGCATGAGCCATTGCATATATGCCTAGGATTACTTGCTGAGGAATCCATTTGAGTAACAAAAGGTGTATATGTAAATATTCTACTTAATCAATAATTCGCAATTAGATGATTATTAGTAACTATTCTGATTTCAAGTGTGTAGACTTAGTTAATGGACCAGATTACTGCCTCTTTGCAATTTATTTGTGACTCTTTAGTGTCTGCGGCATTCTCCCTCCATCCCAGCAAAGTAGATATAATTTGACTTTTGGACTTGTGTTTGACTCAAATTTTTACAAAGAAGAATCTGTTAAAAAAATTCAAAACCATTTTTTTAGAAACTAGACACATACTTTTTTCATATGCACATAAATAAGTTGACTTCATATGTTAAAAAATGATGAAGAAATAAAATCATAGATTAAATGCTTTGAATAGTAATTGTATCAATCTATTTTTCAATGGGTGTTTAGACATTTTAAGGTGAATAATTCTTATCGATATCATAATTTGAAGTACAAATTTTTTATGAATCGTTTTTTTATGAAATTGTTTCACTATCTATCTTTGTAAATATTTGAGTCAAACATTGAACCTTGAAACATTAAAGTTAAATATATCTATTTTTTTAGGACGGAGGGAGTATACATTTGATCGTAAGGCTAATTTCATATTCTCCTCAATGAAAAGGCAACAGAAGCCAAGCCACCTTGTAATGCAAACAAGAGAATGTTTATTCTTTGAGATTCTAATGGGCGGTATTACTATTGATTTGAGGAGAAAATTTTCTAAGTTGCAGATAATAGACCCAATTTTCTTCATAATGTAATGACTGTTTTTCTGTCCAGTACGTACAATGCTGATTTTGATGGTGATGAGATGAATGTACATTTCCCACAAGATGAAATATCTCGTGCTGAAGCGTACAACATTGTTAATGCTAATAATCAATACGTCAGGCCATCTAATGGTGAACCACTCAGATCTCTTATTCAGGTTTGATAAGTGCATGCGATGATCAATCCTCTTGTGTGATTCATGTGTTTTTGTACCATAGAATGAAGGATCTTGTTATTTGTTTTCAGGATCATATTATAAGTGCAGTACTTCTCTCACTGAAGGATACCTTTTTAACCAGGAATGAATTTAGTCAACTTCTGTATGGTTCGGGTGTTTACAATCTTGGTTTGAGTTCTTTCTCTAATAAGCTGGGTCAAAGATCGAGTGAAGAGATTTCATCCATTCTACCTGCAATATGGAAACCAATACCTCTTTGGACAGGAAAGCAGGTAGTGACCAGGACAAAAGTTTATACTTCTACCTTTTTACATTTTTTTTTTCCAGTCCAAGATTTATGTTCCAATCTTTCTATAGTTATCCACTTATCTGCATTCTTATGATTAATTTATCCACTAACTTGGCACCCTTCCTGAAATAGCATATCTTTGTTACTGTAAATTTGTTCTATAGATGTATGAATTAACCACACACATATCTGTAAAAGCTATAACCAGTACGCTATTTCGCTACATCTGAGAGTTCTTAAGAATCGACTTAGTTAAATCACATTTGTACTATATAAGATCCGGAACGAGAATTGTGAACCATGGTTATGTCTCTCTGGGTGGTATGCATCATGGGTACTCATGCTTTATTTAATGCTGAGAAAGATCATCTTGAAACTTTACACTTTTATCATGTAGAAGCTGGCAAGCTATCTTTTGTTCTGTTCTTTTATGGGCAGCTGGGAGTCCTATTTCTGAACTGGTGATTTTTTATGCTTCATTGATGATTTCAGTTAATTATTTTGTTTTTAGGTTATTACGGCTATCATGAATCATATCACAAGGGGTAGAAAACCATTTACAGTTGAAAAAGCTACAAAAGTACCAAGAGATTTTTTTCAATGTAGACCAGGTGAGAGAAGTGAGATAGACAGAGCAGTGAGAAAAAAAGAGGCTGGATTAAAAAATAAAGGTTCTGAAGTAGAACCACAGTTGGTGGAGTTTGAAGAGGACAAATTGATGATCTACAATAATGAATTTGTGCGTGGCGTGATAGACAAGGCTCAGTTTGCTGACTATGGGTTAATCCATACAGTTCAGGAGCTCTATGGATCAGATACTGCAGGTGTACTGCTCTCAGTACTGAGTCGTCTCTTCACAATTTATCTTCAGGTCACTCTTACCTTTTCTTTTATGGTTTCATTTTATGAAAATTTGTTTGCTTTTCTTACTTTCTTACTTATTTGCTAATTGTTTGGGTGGAAGTTGACTAACTTGCTTGAAGTATTGTGTTTCAGATGCACGGTTTTACCTGTGGAGTAGATGACCTCCTAATACGAAAAGATAAGGACATTGCAAGAGCGAAACAACTTGAAAACTGTGAAAGCAAAGTTGCAGGCGCGTATCACAAATATTTTGGAGGACATGGGAGCAAGTTAGGTGTGACACATCATTAGATTTTGAACCTCAGTTTTAGCTATTTCTATTTCACATATATTCTGTCAATGTATATTTTAAAGGTAATTGTGGAAATAGTTCCGGGATTGGTGGCTTATTTTGGAAATAGTTCTGGGATTGGTGGCATTTTTCTTGCACGGGTGATTAGTATAGGTACTGATGGGACAAACATTTAAGCTAATTACACATGTCAATGCTGAATGAGCATGCTCACACATTTTGTGCCAATCATGAACAGTTTATCATTTACTGTTGTCCGTTTCTTTGACAGAGCCATTGTAACTACATTTGGAAATTGTAAAAACTTTGGGCCTCTTTGGACGCATTTAATATCACTGCCTCAATTTTGAAAGGTAAATCTGTTTACATTATATTTTTTTTCCTTGACAGAGCCATCTGAACTACAATTGAAAATTGAGAGAACTTTACGGCGTGGTGGGGAAGCTGCTGTGGCGAGTCTGGATGGGAGTATGATTAGCGTACTTAATGAGAACTCGAGCGGCGGTGTGCTGAGTGAGTTGTTGTCTGTGGGTTTAGTGAAACCGTCTGGAAAAAATTGTATCTCTCTCATGACTACAACTGGTGCAAAGGGTAGTAAGGTAAGTGTCACTAGAATTCGTTTTAAAATAATACAAATGCTTTTGAATATGAGTTAGACTAATATGGTACAACCATGTTTTTTGGATAGGTTTTGTGGATTTGAATATTATTCACTCCTTCCACCCTGAAAAATTGCATACATTTCTTTTTGGGTTGTGCAAGATTTTTTTATGCTCTTTCATTAAAAGGAAACCTTTTACTTTAAAGTTACCAAACTATTCTCACTTTACATTTGTTTATTCTGTCTCGTTCTTTCTTGTTACTTCCACGCAAGGGTTATTATGTCAAAACGCAGTCGTACATTCAGCTTAATCTCCGTGCTCAGTCAAACCCTTTAATTAATTGGGGACGGAGGGAGTATATGATAGGATGATTTAGTCGTTTAGTGTTCTATATAAATTATGTATGTGTGTGTGCATAGCTTATGAAATCTGATGCCCTCTACAGCGTTGATTTTTGCTTTGCGATTGCATGATTGCATTAGTTTAATTACCATGGGATGCAATTCATTGCTCCACTTAGACACTTGCCCCCATGCAATACTACTTTGCATTAGCATGCTCATACAATGATAGGCAACAACATGAGAAGCACTTCACCCCAACTTGGCACACACAGTTATCTTGAATGCTTACTATTCTGTTGTGTATGTCCTTATAATTTGTAGCTTAGGGTCAGGATGGATGATTCTGTTTGCTACTTGAATAAACAACTTTTAAGCTTCTACTACAAGGCAAAACTTGGGTTGGTTCTTAAATATGTGCTTTTTAACTCACTGATTAACTAGAAATGTGGTGCTTTGGTTTGTTTTGTTAGTGATCTTGTGCTTTGTTGTTCTTCCTGAGTCTTGTTTTAATTGGTGAGTTGTAAATTTTCAAATTTCAAAAGTGATCCTTCTCAGTTTTGTTTTATAGAACACCCCACAGGAGGTGAAATTCAAATTTTAAGAGTCATGAAATTCGCATAATTTTTTTGTTCAGTACGGCCTTCTTTTATGATAGTTACAATTTATATTAATCTTTTTTTTTTTTTAAATATCCCATACAAGCAATCATTGTGACCCTGTTATTTAAGTTCAAGATTTTGGGGAATCAAAAGTTGATCTATTGTTTTCCAACAATGCCCTGAGCAGGTTAATTTCCAGCAAATATCTTCACATTTGGGTCAACAAGAATTAGAGGGAAAGAGGGTTCCACGAATGGTTTCTGGTAAGACATTGCCTTGTTTCCTCCCATGGGATTGGACAGCTCGAGCCGGAGGTTTTGTCAGAGACCGTTTCCTTAGTGGTCTTCGTCCTCAAGAATATTATTTCCATTGTATGGCTGGTCGTGAGGGGTGAGTAAAATTCCTTTCGCCACCCTGATCTTTCCTCAGAAGAAATTTTTAAGTGGATTCAAGCTTATTCTTAAGGTGATCTATCACATTTGATTAGAAAATAGGTGTATCTACAGTTACTACTTCTCTGGAAGGAACCTGGCAATACTACCCTGAATTTTCATTTGTATGGTAGTTTTTTATGCTTTTGCTGATGAGAAATATGACATTGAGTCGTTTTAATTCTGTCTGCTGCTAGAGAAAGGTTTATCTGCAACCAAACAATTATATGGGTAAGTCATCTATAGTATGTTTATGATTTGGCGCTCAAGATTTAGGTTGTTGGTCATGCTATATTTGTTGCTCAAGATTCTGTCTTCTGCTGATGTTATTTCAAGGTTGCGTGGGATGGTGAACCTGAGCCATTATCACATTATGACAGTTGAATATTTAAGACTTCAGATTTCTTATAGTACTTTACAGTCATTGGATACTAGCTTTCTGAAACCGTTTGTACGCTACTGTGGTTCGTTGGTGTTTTTGGATAATGCATTATTAGATTAATAAAGTGGTTTAGGGTTTTTAAATGCTGCATTTCACATGCAGTTAATTTCTGTTATTTCGCCATTTTCTTGTCGGCTAATTATGTTACTGTGTTTTTCTAGGTTAGTGGATACAGCTGTTAAAACATCTCGAAGTGGATACTTGCAAAGATGCCTCATAAAAAATCTAGAGGGCTTGAAAGTGAGTTATGATTACACTGTTCGTGATGCGGATGGTTCTATTGTTCAGTTCAGGTATGGAGAAGATGGTGTCGATGTGCATCAGACGAGCTTTATTAGGAAATTTGATACACTGGAAGCGGTAAAAGCATCTTAACTGTTTCATTGTAGTTTGATAGAAAGTTTAAATTAAAAAATTTATACAAACACTCATTGACTCTATATTGCTTTCTTTCCTTTCCCCAGAATGCAGTTATATTTTCTGAAAAAATTCAACGACAGCATTTGGAAGTGGAAGATGTCAGCAGTGATCGGCTTGAAGGATCTAAAGATCTTATCCCGAAAATACGTCTGCCTCGGCTTGCAGAAGCCAATGGTTTTATAGAGAAGTTACCACAGTGTCTTCAGAACAAGGCGTGGAAATATATTAAAGATAGAAAAATCGTGAAAGTGAGGCCATCTTTTATGATAGAGCCAGAGGACTTTGTGGAGTTGGTGAAGTATAAGTTCTTTTCTAGTCTTGCACAGCCAGGAGAACCAGTTGGTGTACTTGCCGGTCAGTCTGTCGGAGAGCCATCCACACAGATGACGTAAGTCAATTCATCCTTTGTTGATTTTTTTGAGACTCAAAATTATGCACTTGCATTAAAACATAGTACCAAACATGCATCTACAGAATTTGATGCCTTGTCTACTTTCATTACCTAGTTGGCCTGTTCAGTATCTAAAATTAGGCCATGCCTATATCTGTAATACTTGTCTATTTTAAAATACAGTTGTTTTTTATTTATCATAGTAGTTGCGTTTGATGGGTAAACAAATTAATTTAGACTGAGGAGCACCTAATACATTGTCTGTTAAGTGTGCCAATAGATCAAAGTTGATGTAGTTATTTAAGCTCTACGTGAAATAGCACCGACTTTTTGTGTGACGTAGGGGCCGCACTATGATACCATCTGCACTTCTGAAAACCAATATGAATTTTGTGAGCACTATCATAATTTAATTTTCCTGTTAGCACAGAATCTTATGTGTATGTATGTAGCTACATAAGCAGTAAGATTTTCTTAAACTTAATAAGCATACCTCACTGGTCCCATGCAACTTTATAGGGAAAAAATGAATAGAACAATTGAGAGATGATGAGCTTCCTGGTTTCTTTACTTAGAGTGTAATTTTGTAGTTTGAATATTTGGTTCAGTGGCTTTGAAAATGCCAGGACATTGAGAAGCTAGGAAGTGCTCCCTTCATCCCCAAAAGAATGTACTCCCTCCGTCCCAAAATAGTTGCACACTTTGATTTTTAAACTTGTGTTTTGACTTAAATTTTCATTAGGAAAATTTTGTTAAAAAAATTCTGAAAAAATATTTTTAGAAACTAGAGATGTTCATTTATCATTTACATATAAATTAATAAACTTTATACATTAAAAGATTGAAAAAAAAAATCATAGATTAGATGCTGGAAAAAAAGTGTAGCATCTTTTTTGGGACGGAGGGAGTATTGTTTCCTTAGGCATGGAGATTAAAGTAAAAGTAGAAAGTGGGGTAATAAACTAAGATGGATATGTAAAGGAGGATAAACAGTATTTTAAATAATGGAAAGTGGGGGTAATAAGGTAAATTAAGCATGGAGTTTTCTAAAGAGGAAATACGGCATTGTTTCATGGACTTCCTTAAATGGTAAGACGGAGTAATAATCTAGAAACTAACTTCCCTTAATTTTCTAGTGAGAAATTGGCATTGTTATAATAGTTAATAAGAAAATGGTCCAAATAATCTTGTGTTTGGTTGAACTAGCAAAATGATTCTAAAAAGAAAATCAAAACCCAACAGTGTATTTATTCACAACTTGTGAACGTAATTATTCCATATACTAAAAGAAGAGGGTGATCGTTTAGAAATTTGTGAATGATTATGTTGTAGTGTCAGATTAGACTTGGTAATCCGGACACAAGATTGTTTGGATTATCTTATTCACAACTGTTAGTATATCATTGGTACTAAAAAAGTAAGGAAAGTTTCATATTGTGATTTTCCAGGTTTTCATTGTCATTGGGATTTTAAGAACCTTTAAACCAAGTGCCCTCGAGTATATGTGGTATAATTTTTATTCTCACCAGTCGTATTGAACCCATTATTATAATAGTAATGACAATGAAAATGGCATTGTTATAATAGTTAATACTAAGAAAATAGTCTAACGAATCTTGTGTTTGGTTGGACTAGCAAAATGATTCTAAAAGGAAAATCAAAATCCAACAGAGTGCATTTATTCAGAACTTGTGAAAGTAATTTTTTCATATACTAAAAGAAGAGGGTGATCATTATGGGTTGGGGATGTAGGATTCATGTAGCCGACCTCAACTAGTTGGGATTAAGCCTCAGTGGTTGTTGTTGTTGTTGTTGTTGTTGTTGTTGTTGAACATTTCAATGAATGTTCTACATCGTAGTTGAGGTTAGAAGCATTTTCCCCCTGGTTGTCTATGTACTTGTTGTTGCTGATAATGAGGAAGATATATGCTCGTGCTGGACTCTTCTAATTAGTCTTCATTATTATGATGTTGCTGATATGGGGAAGATGCAAAAATAGGATTTTCTTGGATTTGTCCCCTCGTGTATTGATTCAGTTGGGTTCTAACACCATCAAGAAGTCGGATCTTTTTTAATTAGTACACCATCTTTGTGCTCTTGTAGTGCACATAAAGTTCTTTGGATGGTAATCAGTCGTCATTACCTTGTTTCTGTAGATTGTGTGGTTTCTCAGGTTTGTTAAATTTAACTCTAGTTCTTTTTTTTGTTTTCTTCACAACTGCCAAATAGTTAACTTCTGCAGTTTCGCATTATATTGTTTAAGATTGTGCAGCTGTTTGTGGGGTTAGAATTAGAAAAGGGTTATCATATTAGTTTTGTCTTTCATCCATTAAATGCATGGTCATGTTATAATCATTCATGGCATCCATATTCATGCACTCTTGTTGTCCGCGATGGAATAGCATCTTGTTGTCTCTCTTTTGTGGAAGGGTCAAACTGATGGCCTTTTTTTTTCTTTTTTCTTTTTCTTTTTTTCTGTTCTAGGCCCCTACCTAGCTGTTCGTGTTTTAGTCAGTATTCAATTAGTCACTACTACTTCCCTAAAGCAGAAAGGCGTAGGCCTTTCTTGTCTTTCTGACATTGATGATTTGCTTCACTGAGATGATGCTGTAATATTAATCTGCAGAGAATCTGGAACCCAAAATCCTGAAAATGTAGTTTTTTTCAATTGCATACACAGATGGGCTGTGTCTTTCATTCTTGGAGCTTATTTGAGAAAAAATTAAGCTCACTAATGCCGATTGTGACTTTTATTTTTTTTGCCTTATTTTGAGAGCTAATTACTTCTATATTCTTTGAATTTTTTGTGGTACAAGAATGTATACTTTTTTGCTTCTTAGAAGAAGTTTATTAATTAATAGTACGAGTATATGGTTACAGTAAGCAAATGAACCATATCTGTTTCTCTATATGTATTTTTTTGTAAGTTTTTATTCTTTACCTTGTAGTTAACTTTTATGATTTTTTTTTTTTTAAAAGTTATTTGAAACTTTAAAAGAGTACATACATAATACAAAAAAAATCTTTTGTTCCAAACTTGACGGTCATTCCTTTTCAGAATATTTCATGTTATATTACTTTCTTAAGATTTGTGAAAAGTCAAAGAGGCCAAGAATATGGTTAAGAAGGACTATAATGCAATTGATTATGTACCTGTAAACTATTCCCTTCGTCCCCCCAAAAAATGTTCCTCTAGGCACATAGATTAGGGTAGGAGTATAATTTAAGGGTGATAAGATAACATTATAATGCCAAAGGAAGGTTTATTGGGGGTAATAAGGTACGTAAAATTTTAAAGAGAATGTAACAATTATTCAGGGACTTCCCTTAAAAGGAAAACATAACAGTTTTCCAGCGACCGAGGGAGTATTGCCTTTATAATTTTTAATATTTGTCTTGGAGAAAAGAAAAAGAAAACTCACAAAAATGTAAAAAGCATTTATAATGCCATTTAATTATTTTCACATAACGTCTTAATTTTTTTTCACTTTTGTCTTAGGGTAAAGTGCACCAATAGTCTCTCTTAACTTTAATGTTTGTACTATCGTAGTCCCATTTTAACTTTTTGTACTATTGTAGTCCCGTTTTAAAAGTTTTTCCTCATTCATAGTCATTTTTTGATTTTTTGCCGTTAACTTTAACGTTTTCTTTGGGAAAATGATATTTTTAGCTATTTAAATTTACCAAAAAAATCTATTTGCACCCTAATTTTTTTAACTTAATATTTTAGTCGGCGGTGGTCCGGCGGGTCTGGTAGTTTAATTGAAGTTTGAATAAATTTGGGTAAATTTGTTAACTTTAAAATTGTTTGGGGTGATTAAAATGTTTAGTTAAAAAAATTAGGGTCATAAATTTTTTGGGTAAACTTAAATAGTTAAAATTGTCATTTTTAAAAAAAGTCCGTTAAAGTTAACCCAAAAAGGACTATGAATGAAGAAAAACTTTTAAAACGGGACTACAGTAGTACAAAAAGTTAAAATGGGACTACAGTAGTACAAACATTAAAGTTAAGGGACTATGGGTGTACTTTACCCTTTTGTCTTATCTTGGCTTATTTGTCTACACTATGTTGTTCCAAAATTTTTGTAGGCTAAACACCTTCCATCTTGCTGGGCGAGGTGAAATGAACGTTACACTTGGGATCCCACGCTTACAAGAGATACTAATGCTTGCTTCAAATGATATTAAGACTCCAGTTATGACATGTCCTATGTGTGAGGGGAAAACGAAGTAAGTTATCATTTAAGTTATGCACTTGGCTGTAATTGTTTTTTTCGACTACTATTCTGCGGAATATCAAATTTGTGCCTGGTCAACTCTCTTTCTTACAATTTGCCCTGAACTAGGCGGCCAACTTGGGAGGATGGTGTACAATGTCAAAATAAACTTGAGTATATTTTGAAAAACTAATTGTCTGTATAGCAGTTGGGAAAATGTTACTTATCAACACAATAAGCGAGCTTCATAATATTCTTTGGTGTAGCAATTGAATCTTGTTGTTGTGTGTCTGTTGTGATTCAAATGGTATTTCCTTTGTTAAGCATACAAGTTGCATATGATAAAAGGGTATGATTCAGAATCAGCACCGACCCTGTTCTCTTGTCACAGTCCTGCTTTGTTTGATCTTTGAATTTCTTTTTAATGTTCTTAAATTGGAAGCTCTTCACTGATTTTATTACACTAACGTGAATTTCGTTGTTAGGAATGACGCACTTCAACTTGCTGACAAGATGAAGAAAATTACAGTTGCTGACTTGATTGGAAGTATGGAAGTATCTGTTGAGCCTTTTGCTGTACATAAGAATGATATTTGTAGCATCTACAAGCTTATCATGACACTTCAGAAATGTGAAGGTTATCCAAAATACAGTGGTGTTACAGAAAAGGATTGGAAGCATGTATTAGAGGTGGTGTTTTTGAGGGAGTTGGAGGACGCCATACAGAATCATTTGGTATTGCTATCGAGGATTAGTGGCATTAAGATTGCAGATTCACAGCCGAAATCTTCTGATGAGTCGGATAATGATGTTCCTGGTTCCATATCAAATGGGGATGAAAATGATGAAGATGATGATGACAATGATGATAAGGCTGAGGACTTTGGTTCAGATGCTAAAAGAATGAGAATAGAAGCTACAGATGAAGTGGATTATGATGATGATGATTCTTCAGAAGAGGAAGAACCAGAAGGGATTTCACCAAGTAGCTTGGATGTAGAACGTCCGCAGTCAAGTGATGAGGACGAAGGGATTGAACTTGAGGATGCATCTGATAAGAAGAAAGATGGTTTAAAGAACACCTTTGAATTAGATATGAAGGTAGGAACAGTGAAAGCGCATGATAAAAATAAGAAGAAACGACAATTTGTCTCTAAGGAGGCAGATAGAGCAATACATGTGGCTTGCAGGAAACTGCGTTCAAATGAAAAAGGAGGACTGCATTTTGAGGTCCACTTTAAGTTCACAAATGAACCTCATATTTTACTAGCCCAGGTATACCCAGTATCATATTTGTTTTAAATGCTTGCTGCTTTCTTTCATCCCATATATATCCAGTAGGATCGATCATTTTATTTGAACAGCATCCAACATATACTATTGTAGTTGCTTGAACTGTGATATTCAGTGTGTATCGTGATTTGCCTGAGGCTATTTATTAATTTAAATAATCAACGCTACCAAATTCAGTTTCAGGATCTTAATGCTTGTATATGTTACTTGTAATGTTGGATCAACTTTGTTTGAAAAGGAAAAAAATTGATTAGGAGTGATTGCTGCTGTG
>JBBYHH010087997.1:0-15237 GCA_038382905.1 Daphne laureola
AGCCTCGCATGTCAGATGCGGCGGATCAGAGCTAGAAGTTTCCGGATCGGGCGGGTCGGCGTGATGCGTCAGTGGTAGTAAGGTTGCAAATTTAATAGGTTGAAGGTGGAGTCTCGGCTATCACCATCTTGGCGTTGTTCTCCTGCTTGCAAAACCGGCACAGTGGCAAAACCCCAGATCTCGTCGGGATCCTCATCGGTGGCCCATTGTGATGGAAACCCAGATCTCATTCTGGAGATTTAGAAGTCAAAAACAAGCTGGATCAGAGAGAGCGGAGGTAGGGGCTGTGCTCCGAGTCAATTTTGTTGTCAATCGGCGGACCTGTTAACGCCCTAGATCGGCTTTGGAATCGCTGGAATCTTACTGGCATCACCAGATCGTTTGTCACATTCTTCCTTTCTTTCTTCGATCCCCCGACTACACCACTGTCACTCACCGCCATAGCCGCCGCCGCACCGTCCTTGTTCACCGGTGCTGGCGATTCTGATTTCAACCGCACCTCCGGCGCTCCGTCTACATCGCCTCGTCGTCGCACCAAATCCAACATCGTCTTGCGCTCGAGCTCTCTCTCTTGACCTCTCGCTTCGCTCACACAGAAGATGAAAACGAAGAAGCAGAGGACCAACTCGTCGTTCGTAACCCAACCCCGCTACCGGCGTCACTGACTCGCCGTCGCACCAGGTCAGGCTCGAGTAAGAAGAAGATGGTGGCCAGGCTAAATTGAAATGAAAAAAAATAAAATAAAGGACTTGTATTTAATTTATGTAAAAGTTGAATGACCATATTTTTATTAAACGTGTATTAATTGTAAGGGTATTTCCGTCAAATTCAAAAGAAAATGAAAAACTTAACAATTTTTCAGACGGAAGGACCAAAACAGGACAAAAATTATGGTTTCAGGATTATAATAGGACGAATTCTTAAAACGGGACTGAAATAGGACACGCACTATAATTAAGGGACTAAAAATGGACTTTACTCTTACTCATTAAATATACCTAAACTTTTGACACAACCTCAACTAATAGCCCAGACAAAATTGGGTGTCAACAGTACTTCCACTTTTTTTTTCCTGAAACCTGTCATTTTGATTGGAAAATATCCATGTAAAGCAATTCAATGTAAGACCCGAGGGTCAATTTTGAAGAAATGTATACCTCGTAGGTCAATTTGAAAAGATCCACACCTTGAGGGTCAATTTGAAAAAATCCAAATCTTTATTGTCATTCTGTAGAAATCCAGTCTTCGAAGATCAATTTGAAGGAATGCACACCACGACGGAAAACGTAATGGAAAAAATCCCAACTTTGAGGGATTAATGTTGTAGTGAAAACGTCAACCTCGAGGGGTTGGTATAGTAGAAATTCAGACCTTGGTGGGTCGGTTTAGTGGAAATCTCTTTTTCGAAAGGTCGATGTAGAAGTAGTCAAGGCCTCGATTGATTGATTTGAAGAATTGCAAATCTCGTGGATCAATTTGTAGATGACGTATATTATATGGACCTCTGGTCTAGGCTATTGTAGAATGTAATTGTCGAACAAACTTTGTGTTTACTTGTCCTCGTGTTTGGTAGCTTCGATGGTTGATTTGAGCTAAAGTTGTTGGATTGGAAAAGAGAGACATATATTCCTTTTTAGGTAGTGGAACCCTTAATGATATGTAGTTATTTTAAAAATGCATCAATTTGAGTGCCACATTTCTGACCCACATGGTCAATTTGGTGTGAAGAATTTAGAGTTATTTGAAGATTTTCACTTTTTGCAAGACCGGTCACTTTGGTCAGAAATTGTTTCGGAGGAACAATTCAATGTAAAATAGAGGTCATGCGTAATGCATGGTGTACTATGGTGACATAATGGTCACAAGGCAAGCAAAATATAGTTGAATTCATGTGCCGAGTAAATGATTATCTCAAGTGTACATGTGTCCTCATCGTGTATCAATGTGCAATACAAAAGCAATTTGGAGGCTGTATGGAATAGTTTATAAATAGAAAATAGGTAACTTATAAAAAAAACTCAAGGTTAGGTGAAACGTTCAATTTTTCCTCTCAATTTTTAGAAATCTGTAAAAAAATCTCTAAAGTACGATAAAACCTCCAACTACCCACTCAACAGTTAATTTAGCTTATTTTTTCATTAAATTCATGAAGAAATCACCTAATTACATCATAAATATTTTAACCCTAACAATTATACTCTAACATTTGAGATGTATTAGGTGATTTCTCCACAAATTTAACAAAAAATGTAACTGAGTTAACTGTTGGAGGGGATAGGTGAAGATTTAACAATATCTTAGGGATTTTTCTGTAGATTTTCCAAAATCAATGAGAGAATTTAGAAGTTTCACCTAACCTCAAGAGAATTTTTGTAAGTTACCCTAAAAAATATATAGAATACCTGGACATTGCTTCATTACGAAGCCGAATAATATCAAAGACTCTTTTTGTAAAGACCTTACACGAACCTCTTTTGTATATCATATTGTATAAGGGAAATGCTACGGACAGTCACTTTGGACAATCTCTTGGATAGTCTCCTATTAAAAAATTTCATATATACATTATGGTGGACCCAGAATCAAATAGATCCATAAAATTGATTACATGACAGAATTTTAACGAGAGAATGTCCAAAGTCAATTTTTCCTGTTGTATAATAGTGATAAAAATCAAGTAAGCAAAGGTTGTAAATACCATGCCATGTACCTTATGTGAGATGGTTCAGAAATACATGTGCCACTTAAGGGCGAATTGGACGCCCGTTAACTTTGAAGTTTGAGGCCCTCTGTAAAAACTGAAACTTTTAGTGGCCAAAACAAGTTAAGGTCATAAAATAGGATATGGCCGAAAGTAACTGAAAATAAGGGCCTTGGATGCCCAAGTTAATAAAGGTAAGAGACGCAGGTAAAGTTAGCCCGTAGAAGTCCATCTCTTTTGACTGTCAGCGAGAGTATTTTTAGAGAAAAGTTGTTGGGAAGTGCATCACGACGATGCACGTTCGAGGAGGGCCACACGCGGTCGTTGCTTTGGGCGTCAACCTCATCTTGAGGTGGCAGACCTTGTGTATGGTGCAATTGGCATTTCGAGAACAAGATTCAGTAAGGATCGTGCCGTTCTGAGTGCAATAGGTTTCTGAAGAATAAGGTGGCTCTGGATCGCCTGCAATCAGGCTTCGAGGAGCGGTCTTAACCTCGATTTTGACTTGTGATTGTTTGATGAAGGGCCACGGGGACAGTTGTTTTGGCCTAGCGTATCAGACCATAGATTTCATGGCTAGTCATCCTCGTCGATTTCGGCATGAATTTGGGACCACGAAGCCTCTGTCACAAAGGTCGTTCCTTATACATCCCAAATTCGGGAAGAGTGCCAGCAAGTGGCAAACCTCGTTCAGGCTTTGAATGTGTATTTGCATATTATTATGCTCTGTTTTTGGATGTTTTTGGATTTACAGATGCAGGATTGGGGTGGAGAAGATTTTAAGCGTGAGTGGAGAGGTCGATCGTGACCAGCGATTCATGATCATTGACAAGGAGCGTTCGCCGACCAACATCAAAGTAAATGTGATGGTGGTGCCATCGAGTCTCGATTGATTCGAGGTACAAGACATTTTCATCTTTGGATTGTGGTCTCGATTTTGTAGCACGACCCTTTCAATGATGGTCACTAATGGTCGATAGACCAAACCAAGTCACCAAGACCCATAACGGTCTCATAGATTAAAAAAATCCCACAAGAAACTTGAGTCAGAAGTTCAGAAAAGATGACCCATTTAAAATATTCGAGAGCATCATACCCGAATGCTGACATCCGCAACCCGAGGTCATGCCCTCAGTACGGTATAACCCGATGTCCTGTATCCAGGACATATTTTCCATGTGTTATCTGACACCCAACCGCCTCTTTCCTATCATAATATTATAGATGTGCCACTCTATTAAACAAAACTATATAAGCCTACATCATTCCAACATTTGAGGTAACTATTCACTCTGCCCTAGATCTTGGCACATTCTCTCTACCCAAATATTACTGACTTAAGCATCGGAGGACCCTCCACCGGGAACAACTCTGGCGCGGTCAATAGATTTTGTCTGTTGCGCAGGTCAAATTAGCAAAACATGGAGACAAAGTTAAACGTGATCAAGACCAGACAACAGAGGCTTAAAGGCGTGATGGTCCATAATGAAGAACCGCCACCACCTGTAATATCTAGGACTGTATATTCTGCTAGTACACTGCATACTAACCCTCTCTGGAGGAAAATCTTTTTAAAATAAAGCTGTCATCTTTACCTACCCCCTTACTGAGTACCTTTCAAGGACTCACCCCACATTAAACTTATACTTTTTAGGAGTATCTATTTCCTGACCGCAGAGTAGTTCTGCCTGGTCATTCTGTGAGTTCTGGTAATAAGGTACATAGCTCTCTAATAGTGTATTCTGTTCTGATTCTGAAATGGGGGGTAGTCTGGCTAGAGGAATATTTTGTTTATCTGAATATTTTTTTTGTAAGCACGATTATATCTGGACTAACAGTTTAACCTTTCTATTTGAAACAAACAGTAGCAGCAACAATATAGCATAGTATGGTATATTTTGGGCTCTATAGGCGTAGTATGCATGTAGGCAGCATTACATAATTTGCTGTATTCTGATTTGTAAAACTGTATGCCTTATCTTTCTCGGGGAGTTCTTGTCCAACAAAATGGGCGAGACTCCTTTCTGGTGCATCTGGGTTGAGCTGAGCTCAACATTATATCTGTATAATATCTGATTGCGCGATTTTCTCTAAAACTGCTAACGTATTTTGGGTGCAGGTTTAGGGCATTGTTAAAACGCCTTAAAATCTGTTAACGCGATAGAAAATTAGGAAAGACTTTTGAGGGCCGGGTTTTTTGGATCACCAAAACAACTTAAGTGAACGATGCCACCGACCACCACTCGGTTCCCTGACTTCCGCTTCTGCAATAACGCTTCCACCGCGCCTGGAATAGGGGGGGTGGTGACACATTTATGAGCATTCGGACATCATAAGTGCCGTTTATATCACAAGGATACTATTTGTATCACTTTGTGTTTATCAACACGTTGATAAGAGGATTATCAACATGTTGATGAAAACTTAGTAATATATTTAGTCCCACTTACACATCTTACATATGCACTCCTCTAGCTTGTACCTTTTTTATGATAACAAAAAGGGAGAGAAATATGTTCAAGAAGTAAGGAAGAGCTTGTCTCATTTGGTACAATGGACTGAAATTCCACCATCATTTTCCAATATTATTTTCCTAAGGGACATAATAATTTCAAGGGAGAATGTATTCAGGTTTGAAAAAGATATTTTCAAGAGCTCATCATAAGGGGGAAAATATACTCAATTATGAGACTATCAAACAGATTTTCAAAGGGACATCAAAACTTCTTGAAGTGTTTTGTCATCATAAAAAATGGGGAGATTGTTGACTTTTTTGTCTCCAACCTTTTGTTTTGATGATTCCAAAATCTTGAGGACCATTTTGTAAAGTTTTGATAAACTTACAGTCTTCACCAAGATTATTATTTTTTGGTTGATAAGGTAAAAAATGTTGGGATTGAAATGCAAAGTATGCAAAAGTACAAGAATTCTGGTGTTATAAAAGAACACAATGCATATTTCGGTATTTGATCATTTTGATCCAATTTCTTGATTAATGTGGACTTGTTTCTTAGCCACATTCATAGATATTCAAAGAATACATGCTGGAGATCACATATGGAAAGAAACAGTCATATTCATCATCAGATCAAGGAAATCCCGAATTGACAAGCTTAGATAAGGAAACAAATCAAGGAACCATATGATGCAGCAGACATCAACGCGTTGATGGAAAAAGCTAAAAATACAAGGTTCATGTTTTATAAGTCTTGAAGCAAAGAATACAATCACTCCACTACTGAGCAACAACTATGAAAGAAAGATTACAAGTTTGAAGCTGTCAAAGAAGCTCAACATCAAAGAAGAAAATCCATCAGGTTGTTGAAGCCAGTATTCATCAACGCGTTGATGAAAGATGACATAAATCTTTAAGGATCTTCAATGGCCAAAAATTAATTAGGCAACAGTCAAAAAGCTTAAAAAAGGAATAATTTCCTACACAATGACTATGAAATAATTCCAGACGCTCCTACCTAATTATGCAGATCTTGGAGCCTATAAAAGTTGAATAAGAAGGAATAGAAGAAGAGACACACCGACACATTACACATCTCTATACATTCTGTGAATACTCTTCATTATCCTACTCACTCTAACAGATCAAGAAAACTCTTGAGCTATCACTTAAAAAGATAAAATCCTCCAGAAGATCATCTACTTCTAGCTTTGACTAGATCAGAGAGTTCATCAACAAAGAAGCCTTCTATTCTTTACATCTCTTATTGCATAAGTCTGTATCTTTAGAGCTTATATAGATCAACTTCATTAGTTGGTAGTGATAGATCGGTTCTTCATCACTGATTAAGTGAAACTTTTCAAGGAAGAGTAAAGTTGATAGGATACTCTATCAATGCATTGATCAAAGCATTTTTGTCAACACTCTAAGTCTTGTTAGTTAGGCATCCCTGGCGTAAAGTCCTGTGTGTCGGGAAACCATTGTACAAGTCCTGTGTGTCAGGCAATTTGTGAAATTCTTGTTAGTTAGGCAATTGCTTAAGTCATGTTAACCAGACATTAGGCATAAAGTTCTGTGTGTTAGGCGGGCTTGTTGAAAGTCCTGTGTGTCAGGCACTCTGTATAAGCCCTCTGTGTCAGGCATCAATTTTAGTGGAGAAAATATCAAGTTTGACTCGAGTAGACGATGTGAGTTGAGTTGAACGAACCTATATAAATCTATATGTCCTTCACTCATCTATACACTTTTATCTGTGCACACCATCAACGCGTTGATATCTTGCTGCTGCAAGTATACTCAACTCTGATCTATCAACATGTTGATATGAGGGTTTTGGTTGTAAAGCCAAAGATTTTAAACTTTTTTAAGACCGATGTAACCCCTCTTGGCCATACTTGGGTCTACACATACACTTTCCCTGATCTCAAAGGTGCCTTCAAAGAAATAAAGGTCTCACTGGATAAGAAATTTCTTGTGGGAAAGGATTTTCCAGAACACACAAACGACGCCCTCATCCACCTCCTTCATGCCAACATGGATGTCTTCACATGGGGCCCCGAGGAGCTCCAGGCATCGACCCCTCTATTATTTATCAGAAGCTTAATGTACACCCTGGCTTTAAGACAGTCAGGCAAAAGACTAGGGGCATGGCCCCTGATCATAAAGAATTTGTATGTAAAGAAGTCTAGAAGTCACTGGACACTAAAATAATAAAGGAAGTTCACTATGTTGAGTGGGTCGCTAATATAGTACTTGCTGATAAAGAAAATGGTGACTGGTGACTTTGTATTGACTACAAAGGGGTTAACAATGCCTACCCAAAAGACCTTATCCTCTCTCACCGATCAACCAAATGGTAGACTCCATGGTACGATACCAGATAATATTATTCATGGACACATATAACGGATACCATAATATCTACATGGATTTAGCAGATTCCATGAAGACGACGTTCACAACCAGTGACACTAGCTACTACTATGTCTGAATGCCTTTTGACCTCAAGAATGCGGGGGAAACCTAACAGAGACTCATGAATATGGTCTTCACAATTCAAACCGGACGAAACCTCGAGATGTACGTTGATGACATTGTTGGATGGCCTTCATGGAACCTCTAGATGATCTCGAGGAAACATTCAAAAACTTTCACCAGTATAACATGAGGCTCAGCCCTAACAAATACACCTTCGGTGTCAGCGAGGGAAACATTTTGGGGTATCAAATTTTTGGAGGGCCATACAAGGGAATCCAAAAATGATTGTTGTCTTTTCAAATCTCAAAACACTCAAAGGATTAAACGATGTCCAACACCTCAAAGTCTGTCTAGTTTCCATAGAACTCGTCATCTTTAAATTACGTGACAAATATAATCCTTTCTTCAACCAGATCCGAAAGAAGAAAGCCTGTAACTGGATATAAGACTTTATCGCGGCTTCTAAGGCCAGTAAAGCACACCTGAATGAGCTATCACTACTAAAGTACTCATAACTAGGAGATGAGCTTGTCCTCTACATTTCCACAAAAAACATAGTGTCTTGATAGTCCTGATTAAAGAGGAAGGGAATAACCAGTGGTCAGTCTACTACAAAAGCCACACCTTGCAAGGGGAGCAATTGCGATACCCCACCACTACAAAAGGTGGTCATGGCACTAGCGATTGCCTCCAGAAAGCTAAAGCCATACTTCCAGACCCACACAATCAGGGTCAGGATAGACTTGCCAATCAAACACATACTAAAGAGGCTAGAACACTTGCTGCATTGAAATTAGTGAGTTTGATATCAAGTACGAACCTCACAAGGCCATAAAGGAGCAAGCCATCATGGGCTTCATCACCAAATTAACCATCTCAGACCCAGGCGAGCTCATCATAGGTCAAGCAATCGCAGAGCCTAGACCACCATAATGGAACATGTACTTCGACGGAGGATCCAAATTAGAATCTCCAGGCGGGGGGATTTATTTACGAGGGTCATTGGGGATGGAGTTAGCGCTGTGAGTGATTTTTCAATTCCCAGTGACAAACAATGTCACAGAACATGCAGCATTCATCGCAGGATTGGAAATGGCTAGGAAAACCGGTATACGACACCTCCCCATTCATAGTGACTCTTAGTTGGTGGTCATCCAAGTCTAGGGCTCCTCGGAATGCAAGGACCTAAATCTAGTGAAGTACCTACACATGGTCAAATGTTTGAACGAAGGCTTTGAAGAAGTCATGCGAGCGTTGACTCTTTATCTAAGGGCAAGTGGAAGTCAAAGTGCGAGACCTTGGATTCTCCTTCCATGTAGCATATGTTGGAATTCTTAACGCACCAAGAGCTTTTGAGGTTGTACTTGAGCTCATGGAGCTAAGTTTGAGCTCATAGGTATCTATATGTAGCTCACCTCAGCTAAAATCAGCTAGAAGTAGTTGAACTTAGCTCACCCTACCTTGAGGGAGGTAGAAGTAGCTCCCCTCAGCTCAGCTAGAAGTAGCTGAACTGAGCTCATC
The DNA here is from genome assembly GCA_038382905.1 of Daphne laureola. Classification (NCBI taxonomy): domain Eukaryota; kingdom Viridiplantae; phylum Streptophyta; class Magnoliopsida; order Malvales; family Thymelaeaceae; genus Daphne; species Daphne laureola. The sequence goes on from JBBYHH010087997.1 coordinate 9,156, forward strand.
TCATCTTAAGGGCAGCTAGAAGTAGCTCCAATTAGCTCAACTCCAGCTAAAAGTAGCTAGACATATATCAAGTCAGCTCATGCCAGCTCACTCTAGCTCAAGGGAGCTAGGAGTAACTTGACATAAGCTCATCTTACCTAAAACTATCTAAATCTAGCTCAAAGTTAGCTCACTCCATTTAGAAGTAGTTGTAGTCAACTCCATTCTAGCTCTAGTTAGCTAGAAGCATCTAACTCCATCTCATGTTAGCTAAAAGTAGTTAACCCTAACTCATGTTAGCTAAAAGTAGTTAACCCTAGCTCATGTTAGCTAATAGGTAGCTAACTCAAGCTCAAGTTAGCTAAAACTAGCTAACTTCAGCTTATATAAGCTAGTCTAGATGAAGAACTATCCCTCATATCAATGTGAGCTGAAAGGAGCTCAAGAGAGCTCAAATGTGTATAACTTGGTTATTTGGGTCTACTTTGTTTAAGTTCACTCTTATTTAGTAGTGGTAACACTCTTTAGCATATTTTATACAAGATAAATATATTTTGGACAAAAGGAGCCTGTATGGTGCAAGGTGTATGCACCATGCACCATTGGACTACTCCCTTGATGGTTATTTATTCATAACCGACCTTAGAGGAAGTTTGAGATAAGAAGGGTTGCCTCCTCTATTGCACCGTTTCGCCATTTTGGAGGTTACCAAGGGACGCTTCTAAGTTTCTAAACTAAATAAGGGGAAAGGGAAATGAGCACCATGAGAGCAAGTGTACGTGATCACTTGGCCTTAGAGGTAACTTCCACTCCTTAACCACCCGTTAACCACCCCTCATCATGTATAAATAGATATGATGGGAGGCCGACCAAGACACCCTTGTCTTTAAAAGTTTGGTTCTTCAACTTCTTCTTCTTGTTGCTCTCTTTAGTAGCTGAATTCTACTAGCCTTCTTAGAAGGATTCTTTGTGTTCATCCGACTTGAAGATCAAGAAGCTTGGAACATACTTTTTGAGGAGCAAGGATATAAATCCTTTTGCAGTTTTCTTTGGTGCAAGGTATTAATCTCCTTATTCTAACCATGATTAGGATCTCCTCTTCTTGATGTTCATGTGTTCATGGCAAGGAGGCATGATTTGAATAAAAGAGACATCATGCTATGAACTTGAACTTTGTTACTATGAACGCAAGTTACTAAGAAAGTGTACCGATGACTGAGATGAAATTTTAACATGAAAAGTATGTTAATAAAAGATCTAAAATAAAAAAATGGCATCAGAGCTTTGGTTCTTGAATCTCATTCATGTTGTATACAAGATTATAATTTGATTGAGGATGTTTAAAGAAACATAAACATGAGGCCGAAAATGGAAGATCGTAAGATTGTAACCATCACTTGAACTTAATGTTTAAATGATATTGATTTCATGTATATGATTGAAGTTGCATCCAAATTGTTGTATATGTGTTTAGAATGATGTTGAATCATGTAAATGGACATACATGTTGTATTCATCCATGTGAAGAAAAGTGTTTTGAAATTTGATGAACTTTAGTTGACTTGTATGACAAGAAAGCATCTAAAGTGCACTTGAATTCATGTGAATTGAAAGATGACTATGAATGAATGATGAATTTGGCTATGAATACTTGAGTTGGATGTGATGAGAATTAATATGCATGTGTGCATGAGAATTTTCCAAATTTACATGTAATACAATTTGATATGTATGAATGTATCAAAACATGCGTGAATGCTTGTTTAGATCCATATGAATGTTAGAAGATGTATGCTAATGTGTTAGTGGCATGGAATATACAAAGTTGTTTGTGTATTCAAATACATGTTTTTAAGTATGTATGTATGTATGTGTTACATACATATGTCACACTACTATCTCTTATACTAATGTCTTTACTCTAAAGTTTTGTAATGGATATTTTATCTAAGGAGGTCGATTTTAAGTGGGACCATTATGACCCCTCCATTTTTCCTAGGAATGTCCTTATAATGACTAAGGAGTTGAAAGACTATAGTTTAAGATAGTATTACATGAATGGAACATGTATAAGTTACATGGCCGAATGTACAAGTGACATGAATGAGAACCTTCTTGGAAGGCTCATTAAGAAGATGTGTATGAAACTATGGAAACATGTTTTTATGTTTCTAATTGAGTATTATATGCACCTCTTTTATCATGTATGAACATGAATGAAGTAGTTTATACACTTGTTTCTAGATTGAGTCTTCTTGTGTATGATTCAATATTGAACATATGATTTGCATCATTGTAGATGGCATGTAAGAATAAAACTGCTGAGTTGAACAAAGACCTCAAATTGGATGGTGAAAACTATTCAATCTAGAAACAAAAGGTCAAGTTCATATTAATTGAGCAAGATACACATTAGGTGTTGACTAGTGAGGTCAAACCACCAGAGGATGGGGACGATAATGCTGCCTATGTGGCATACACAAAGAAAAACTCTATATGTAGGGTTACCCTTCTCTCCACAATGGTGGAGTTCTTGGTCCTTGACAGTGCCAAAGAAATTTGGGACACTCTCATGACCAAATATGGTGATGTTTATGATGAGAAAAAAAGATCTATGATCTTAAAATTTGTGAACTATGTCAAGAGAGCTGACCACACCATGAACTCAAACTTGCGTGAGATGTCACGCATGATACACCGGATAAAATACGTTGGCCATGACCTCATTAATGAACAACAAGTGCAAGATATCATAAGGTCCTTGCCTGATGAGGAATGAAAGTTGATGAAGGTCAACTTTTAGCATAATCCTCAAGTTAAGTCATTTGAGAACATTGCCCGCCACTTTCTCCTTGAGGAAAAAGTTATGACCCTCAAGGACCACTCTAAGGAATATGTTGTGTCACCACCCCCTTCATGAATGGCCCGGCAGAAGCGGACATAGGCTGGAGGGGTGAGGTGATCGTCCCTTGACGTACGGTAAACCACTCTGGTGGGCGGAATCTACAACCCGGTCCCAGGTTACACTTTCCTTATCTCTATCGCGTTACCAATTCATTGAGTTACGACAATGCGAAATTCCTGCACTTTATAAAAATCTCATACCTGTAAATTTCAAACATTTACATAATAGTATACCTGAGCTCCGCTCAACACAGATGCGCCATAAAGGAGTCATGTCCCCTAATGTAATGGGCAAGTACTCCCCGAGTATTTAAACATACATCCCTTATCATAAAGCAGTTGATCACATGTTAAATCTTAAAATCCTTAATCATAATGCTCATAACACTTGGGCACATAATCCCAACCATGTAAGGCGATAAAACCTATCTCAAGCATCATTCAAAACATATCCATTCTCATCCATATCATATATCAGACATCAAGGAATCATGAACACTGATAATTCATTTATTCATACATAATTGCCATGACTAACATCATGTAACCATAGTCATTCATACACTATCCCATGACGTGAATCCATGCCAACATGTGCAAATGCATGTACACCTATAGAGCCTGACATACTTGACCAACTTCAGGTCACTGCTGCTACTGCTAACACAAACATAAAGAAAATAACCATTAGTCGTTTCATTAGTAGCGCTCATCCAGAAAATCCATATAATCAATTTCCCATATTATTCATTTTCCATTTCTCACACTTTTTCCATTATCATGCACTTCCATTATCATACTCATTTCTCAATCGAGATCACCCCCATCCCGTTATCATACATCAGAATCACATAAGGAGCTAGGTGTACCTCTAGTAAAAAAATCATAGTAAGACCAGGAGGGACTACTCCGCGGGTCTAGCATTAGAAGCTCCTGAAAAATATAATTATAAGGGGGGTGAGTTCCCGAGAGAACTCAGTAAGGGCGTATGTAAGAATAAAGGTCTATCAAGCATACCTAGAATGACAATGTTAGCATGCACAATATGCAATATACTACACTTCATAGAACCTATATATCATAAATAAATGATATGCAATGCAATACACAGAAACCATCAGATCCTTTCCCATCACGACGGCCTTCCGATGGTAGTGTTTCAACCAAACATAGTTCCCATAATAGAACATGCGCATAGTACTAGCGAGGGGCGTACATTCCCCGTAACCGTCGTCAGAGCATAGTGGTACAATCAGAACCCATATCCATCAGGTTCATAGAAATGACCAAGCGGATTGTGATCATGGAACCTCATAAATCCATATCGATCACTCAGTGATCACAGAACATCGTCAGAAGGGAGTTGTAAGTCCCGCACTTGAAAAACCTGCACACCTCTATTCTTACCATGTAACTAGTCTCGGGAGTCACCGGGTCTCACCCTTGGCCCGAAGCTAGCTTCAACCAACCCAAATTACATAAAGCATCCCAGTGATACATATTCAAGAAGGTTAAGCCCTTACCTGACAATCTGTGACCAATACCGTGCTTTCTCGAGGCAACCTGATCAACCAGAAAATTTGGCAGCAATCCATCCTTATTTTCGCAGCCCAGACAGAAAATAGAGTTGAACAACAACACAACAATAGAACACAATCCAGAAATCATCAATCATTATCCATCAAATAAAGAAGCTCAATTTAAGCTTCACCAGAATCGGTTATATCAAATAGAAGATGTTCAAACATTCATATGGCTACCATACGTGCTTATAACATTTTGAAAACTCATAATTCAATGCCATTTGAACTCTAAGTCAACATTTATCAAAGACCCTAAACTGGGTCCCTTCACCTCCACTTTCGGCCATAATAAGAAATTAAGGCCAATCATGCCAAACTTTACTAACCACCCATATAACGACGTAGAAGTTCACATACAATTCCATTCCAAAGCTAATCCATCACTTAGTAAAGAATATCCACTTTGATGCTTAACTTTCAATTTCAACCATAACATGGAAAGTGGAAACTAACCATGAAACATACCATTAAAAATCCATATATCCACTTAGGAACCCATTTCCATTGTTAATTTCACTCAAATATCATTCCCATTTTAACTTGGCATAATGACCATTTAATCTCAATCCTTTGCCATTTTGACAATTTCGGCCCTAAACATGAGAATTGCGCAATTCATGTCAACATATACAATCATACATCTAATAAGGAAGCAAATTTCTTCATTACATATCTTTCACTTCTTTCACTTCCGACACTTAGAAATGTTTTCCATTTTTGGACCACTTTTGAAAAAGTGTCCAAACCTTCCCATTCTTTCCCATTCTTTCCATAACCTTTAAGAACAATTAATTCCATCATTACTTATCAAATAACATCATTTAACCCCAACTTTTCCTTAATTGAACATTTCGTCTCTAACTTTGGAAAGTGAGCAATACTTCTCAAATTTCTCTACAATTTCATTTACACATAAAGTATCTAACTTTAATATCATCCATGATCAAACATTCAACTTCCACAACCAATCCTCAACCTTTTCCCACATTTATAGTTTCGGCCTCAACTTGTCGAAGTGAGCCAAAACTTGTCCAATTTTTCCTACAACTTCATTCATGTACAAAACAACTTGCTTTAACATCAATCAACAATAAATATTCCTTTTTCATCAAAAAACAACAACTTTAAAATTATCATACCTAATTCGGCCATATTAGGAAAAATATGGAAAAATTATTTCCTTCACATGCTTTCATCCAATTAGGTTCCTAAACACCAAAAAATCATCAAACATCCATATTTCACACATCGAACACCAACTTCCAATTCCAACCTCAAATTCGGCCTTCACCTAAACCTAACCATCCCATATTTTCTTCATACATTTAACACTAATTTAGGATCTCACAAACACCCATAAACTATAGAAATCAACACTTTTAACATTGAATCACAATATTTAATTTCATGCCTTAATTAGGCCAAAATTCAAAGATAACTTTCCATTGTGATTCAATACCAACTCCAAGCATTAAAAGTGTTCAAAATCTACCCAAGAACACATTAAAATACCATTTCAATTTTGGATCAACTTTAACAAATATTGACCAACTTTGACCATCCTTGACCATAGCTCAATTCAATGATTCAAGGTTAATCACCAACATGAAATGTGT
>JBBYHH010088107.1:0-15236 GCA_038382905.1 Daphne laureola
GTGTTGGCTGAAATGTTTGTATAACTACTGATTCCTAATCACATGTTTCTTCTTATGATTGCAGGCAAAGCAGTGAGGAAGAATCCAGTTTGTTCCTAATCACATGTTTTGTTCAGAAAGTTTTGGGTTTTTTTTTTTTTGTTTCTCTGTAGATTATTATAATAATGAGGGTGGTGATGTTGATCAGTGTTACGATAAGCATACATGTTTGAGTTTGCTGTTGTTGTTGTTTATTTCAGTTTTGGAGTAGAGGCAAGTTTAGTAAGAAGATAATTTATTTTAAATAATGATCAAAAGGAAACTTTGTCGCACTTACCCTTTTCACCACTAGTAACGTTGCAGATTATTACTTTCTCTGCAGAATTATTTGTTTTAATTGCTTTACAATAAAATTTAAAAAAATATTTTTTATGTGTATCATAATTTATAATATAAGTTTTTTAAATATAATTTTTTAGAATTTTTTTATATTATTTTTGTTTTATAAATATTTGAATCAAATATTAAATTTTAAAATAAGAAAAATAAATGATTCATTTTTTAAAGGTTCTTATTACTATTGTGTGTGTTTTTTTTTTTTTAATACAAAGTAATAGGGTTTTGGAGATTTGAATTCCATATCTATAAGGGTCAGTTGTTTTTCCAGAAATTGGTGAGAGACAAAACATTGATAAGTTAACTTTTGACAATATTACCCTTATTTTAATATACACTACATCTCTTCTCAAATTTAATTATTAATTAAGTGATATAGTCATTTATCAGGTTGAAATTTGAAAAATTTCTGAAAAACTTTTTCCCGCCCGGTGCTGAACTGACCCTAAATGTTCTAAGAAATATTTTAAGAAATATGATCACTCATTGATTAGTGTGCCTGTTTATTGTTTCTTCGCTGTACATTTCTTCATGTAATAATTAAAGCAAAAAATGACCCCAAGTTTTGATTTCAACTAATTGGAGTTGGGGCAGCAGCTGGGGGTAAGAATTTTTTTTCCAGAAAATGCATTTTTCGAGACAAACAGTATTTTGACAGTATATATAATTTAGTATTTTACCTTTTATCTTTATTTAAAAATATTTGTCTTATGTGTTGATAAAAGGAATAGAAAAGTAATATTAACTCTACATTCTTTTACTATTCATTCAAAATTTGAATAATTTCTGAAAATATATTTCTAAGGAGTGTTCTGAACTGAGCCTTGGTTAATTAGCATCGTCCTTTCTGATTCAATCATTTTCCATGTATCCATGGGTCTGTACCTCTGAATCATTATGATCGTTCTCGTTCATCAATGAAGCATGAAATATGCTTTGAGATCTCTTGCTGCAAGAACAAGGCTTTCTCGTGGCGTTTCAGATTTCTTGACAGAGATCTTATAAAAACCTAGAATTTTGTTCTTCTTTTCCGCGTCCATCGTAGTTTCTTTCTTTGAAGGACTTAACCCTTCAAAGATTGGAAGGCTGTCGAAAGGTTGGTAAATGTTCGGATGCGTTATTTTGATTTTTTTTTTTTTTTGAAGAATTTGGTGAAGTATTTAATGTTCATAATATTTGTAAAAGAGAGATTTGGAAATTAGTTTAATAGTTTATTAATAAAATTTTGATTAAAAATGTGTGTCAAACACATTATTATTACTCTATTTATTTATGGAAGTAATATTAGGGGGCTTCAAAGTTAAAAAAAGAGGGGAGTATAAATCACATCATTTGTGAGTAAATGAGAAGTGATTTTGTTTTTTGACTTCACTTGAGATTTAAAGTTTGAGTTTGAGATTCCGTGAAAAACACGAAGACCCAGAACCAGGAAGATGGAGAAGAATTGATGGCAAGAAATGGAGATGCTCCAATGAAGCATTTCCTGACTCAAAGTACTATGAGAGACATAGATCAAGATCAAGAAATCACTAAAATCGCAAACATATTTATCTCCTCTATGCCATCCCTGACCTTCGTGCTCAAGGCATCACCCACCCTCTCATCGTATCGTCTCTAATCGTCACCGTTCTTCACATACCCATCAACTTCTTGTTCGTTCACCAGTTCTGCCTCTGCGTCTCCGACTTCCCCGTCGCCGTCGCCGCTTCCGCTTCTAATTTGCTCGCTCTGCTCTATTAGCAATGACGACGGGGTAGTTAACTATGAAGTAAGTGCTCTCTTGTGGACGCGGACTGCGGCGTCGAAAATCGAGTCCGGCTTGGAGAAAGTGGATCGATCGGCGAGCTCGGACCACAGTCGGTACTGGGAAAGCCCGTTGTGGACGGTGTCAGAGGTGGGCGATGAAGACACGGAAGGCGGGACTGGCGATGGGAGGTTGTGACTGAGAGTTGGCGGCGGAGACAAGGAGGACCGGCGACGGGGTGGAAGACATTGCGGCGAGGGTTTTTATGAGGAGATCTGATTTTGGAGGAGGGTGAGTTTCACACTTCACTCACTGTGAGAAAAACTAATCACTCTTCTAGCTTTCACACCAGGGCCGGAAAACTTTTAGTGAAAAATCAGTTAATTCACTAATGAGAAAGATGTGCGGAAAATTTTGTTTTTTCACTTTAAAATACGTAACTTTGAAGCCCCCTATTGTTGTTGATGAATAGTAGGAGACCAATCATCTTCTGCCACTTCAGCTAAATGTGCTGCCATTTCACTTTTTTCGGTAATTTTCTGCCGGTGATCCTGTGATTTTTCGGCGATCGGCGATGGCCCGGCGGTGGTCCGGAAGTAGTCCGGTGGTGGTCCAGTGGTTGTGGTGAAGTTTGAAAATTTTAGGGTGAAATTGTTAAGTTTAAAATTATTTAGGGGTGACTAAATTGTCATTTTTAAAATTTAGGATGTAAATAGAGTTTTTTTAAAAAATTTAGTAGTTAAAATTAACATTTTTCTCAATGATCCTGTTAACTTTAACTGAGAAAATGGACGGAAGGATCACGAATGCAACTTAAGTTTTAAAACGGGATTTAAAGATGACGAAAACTTAAAATGAGAGTCCAATAGGACGACAATTAAAGTTATAGGTCCACCCGTACACTTTACTCATAAAAAAATGTTTAATAAAATATTATGAAGTTATTTCATTTCTCCCTAGGAAAATAGCATATTTAATAAAATATTGCTTTTACTAAAAAAGTTATGAATTTTTTTAATGTAATGATTAGAAGGGTTACGATAACTCTCAATTAACTACAAAAATACTTAGCTCATCTTTTTTTTATTGAGCGGTCTCTAACCCCTCAATTAGAAATCACGCCCTCTTGTTCCCTGCACATCATGGTGATGCTGTGATGAAGGCATTGGATCATCAATATGTTTCTCTAGCGCTTTCAAAGGAGGGTGATGTGGTGGTTGTCTCCCTCTCAAACTGAAAGCCTGCAATGGACGCAACCCTTACCGCAAAGGTATGGTCAGCCAAGGTGGTGGCGTCGAAGTTCCTGATAGGGGCTTTGCGCACTGCTTAGCGGAGCCTAGTCCACTTCTCTCTTCGATGAGCCTCTCGAGATAGTGAGTCTACATTTTTGTGTTGGATTTGGTGAATAAGGATCACATTCGCATGATTTTTCAAAGACGTATGTGGTTCTATAATAATAATCGTGTTATTATTTTCTAGCAATTTTTTTGTTCTGATAGGCCACCTATTATGGCGTTCACTCACACAGATTTGTGGGTTGACGTTCAGGATTTCCTGCTTGCTTTGGTGACAAGGGAGATGAGCATAATTTTGGGGAACTTGATTGGAAAAGTCAAAGAAGTGGTTTAAGATAAAGCTTCGTTCAGGTTAAGGGTTTCGGTAAACATTTTGAAACCACTCTGCATGGGTATTCATGTGAACTTGGGTGGTTTGGAAGGGCCGCAATGATTTTTCTTGCAATATGAGCATTTGTCGGACTACTGTTTTCCGTGTGGGAGGTGTTCACATGTGGAAAATGAGTGCTTGGAACCGTTTGCGGGGAAGGCTGGGGATACCTTGCAGTTCAGCACTTAGTTACGGTTCACTGATTCTAGTCGTTCTAAGGAGGTACCGCCAACTCTTGCACCTCAGGGTAGCCAGGATCGTTTGGTTTGTGACTCTTCTTCCTGCGCTAGGCAGGGCTCATGGCCCTGAATTGGAAGCGACTATATTTGCTCTGGTGGTGCCGCCTACTGCAGGAAACCGTAGCCTTCCGATAATGATACAGTCCACGATGGAGGAGGTTGGCCCTAGGTTGGTGGAGATTGTGGTTGAGAAGGCAGATGCTCCGCCTTTAACCGTGTTCAACTCGGGGCCTATGGTAGTTGATTAGATGACCTTATTGGCCCTTAACCGGGGGCGGGGGGAGGACCTTCTAAGAAGGTGTCAAAATCTGTGGCTAGAATTGAGTGTGCTTTGTCTAGTGTGAAGCATAGAGGTGTTAGAGGAAAGAGATGGTGCAAGTGGGATCTAGAATGGTAGGAAGAGGGTGAAACTGTCAAAGGATGTGGGCATGGTTGTTAGTAACCTCTTGATAGGGCTGAGTAAGGACTCGCCCTGCTCCGAGACATGAGTTGTTCTGCAACAAGTTGTTTTGTACTTAAACCTTCCTAGATAGCTCAAACGTGGTCGTCAAGAATAAATTGGTCCGAGCTTTTCCTGTTCTTGACTGATGATGTAGGTGTAGGTCAAGTACCAATGTGACAGTCGTCCATGAGTGTTAATGTTTACTACTATTGGTAAATAGGACATGGGACTGTTGGAGTGAACATTCTTTAGATCCCTTTCTCACACAAGCTTCAACATCTCAGAGAGTTGGATTAAGCCATATAGATGTTTACTATCTTGTTTTCCTGCTTTTCTTTTAATTGCTCATTCTGACTTTAAAACTTTAGTAGTCTTTTATTCTGTTTTAAACCTCATGCGAGAGGGTGTTTAGCTTTATTTGCTTTTTTCCTTGCTATTCTCATGGTTTGACTTTGTATTAGAAAAGATAAAAGGTTTCATCAGTATTAGGAGATGGGTTTAATGACCAAAACTGGTCATTCCCTAAAATCTTTTGTTCTAACATAGCAAAACTAGGTTTTATTATCATTTGGTTCCCTGAATTACTTTAATTCGTTCAGTTTAGTTTTTCACTCAGTCCCAAAACTTTTGGACTTTAAGCAGTTTCGTCTTTCACCCTGCAGACCGGTCAAGTGGAGTAACGTGTTGGTGGATGGCACAAAAGAACGAAACTGTTTGAAGTCCAAAAGTTTTTATGCAACTGAATAAATCATTGAATTTTCGAAATTGTACCAACTTAGCTACTGAGTTTTATTTCTGATAATGTTTCAGACGAAAAAACGATACGGATTGAACGTAAAATTAAATCTAAAGTGTCTCTAATTGTTCGATTTAAAAAAAATACACGCACGTTAAAAGAATATTACATCGTTTTCCTTTACCCTAACTGCATCTGACTTTCTTGGTGATATTCTTTTAATGTGTTTTTCTTAATCAGACACTTAAAGACACTTTATGTTGCATTTCTCGTTCAATCCGTATCATTTTTCCGCATGAACAATCATCAAAATTCAGACCCGATAACTAAATTGATACAACTATAAAAATTCAGTAGTTTATTCGACTTATTCGGCTGGATAAAAAATTTAGTTGCTATTTCGTGACAAACTGAAAAGTTCAGGTATTTAATTGTGTTTTTTCCCTATATAGTATGTATAAAATCTTATTCGTTGAGAAGGGTACAATAACCTGTGCTAAAAGATGCGAAGGATTGAATGAACAAACTGCATGATCCAAATGTAAAGGTGTAAAGACACTATCACTGTATTTGACTGTGGTCAGAAAATGGCTTCATTTCTTAGAGCTGAATGGTGCCAACGATGGTGAAATCAGAGTTGCAAATGTTGTATGGCAGTGTGGACATCCTTATCACCCCTCCCACTGCAGTTGAGCACCAGTTTAGTCCCATCTGGTAGAGAAGGGCACAGCTTCTCCAAGTAGGCCAAAGCATGAGATGTCTCCAGTGCTGGGATTATGCCCTCCAACCGAGACACTCTCTTGAAAGCTGCAAATCACAACACAAGTATGTATGTATATGGATCACAAAAACATCAAAGGTCCGTTTAGTTGTGGAAAATTTTCTTTCTTTCACATTCTTAATTTCCTTTGTAAATACTTTGGTGTATAACTAAGTATTATGGAAAACAATGTTTTCCAAAATTTAGAAAACTTTATATTAAAATGGAAACCTTCAAAAACAAGGGTTTCATTTTAACATATGAATTTCCTAAAGTTTGGAAAACAAGATTTCTCATTCACTAATAGTTAGTTATACATCCAAGTATTTGTAAAAGAAATCGGGAATGGAAGAGTTGAAAACATTTCCACAGCTAAACAGATCCCAAACATTTCACTAGAGCCATGAGCATCAGAACACAACGAGAAAGTTGGCTTTTTCTACCTTCTAATGCTTCTTCATCTGTGACACTATGGTATTCTGCACGGCCCATGTCTTTCAGAAAACTATGCTCAGGTCCAACTCCAGGATAATCCAGCCTGTTACAGTAACAAGCAAATTACAGACCTTCCCAAGGCAGTGAAATGAAACAGCTTCATAGTTTCTACCATGGCTCCGTTTGGTAAGCACGTTTGAGATTAGTGTTAGAGGTTAAGAAACTAAAGCTAAAAGCTAAGGTTATGCAATTGTTATGTTAATAAGTGCACAAAGATGTAGGTAGGTAGGTTTATTACCCAGCACTAATGGAATGAGGCTCAACTATTTGACCTTCATTATCCTGCAACAGGTAACTCATGGCTCCATGCAACACTCCAACTTCTCCTTTAGTCAAAGTTGCAGCATGCTTGTTACTATCCAGGCCGAAACCTGCAGCCTCCACACCAACCAATCTAACATCTTTGTCCTCAACAAATTCATGGAAAAGTCCCATTGCGTTCGACCCTCCACCTACACAAGCTACCAGTACATCAGGTTTCCCACCCCATTTCTCCAGTGCTTGCTTTCTCGTTTCTTTACCGATCACCGCATGGAACTCTCTCACCATCATAGGGTATGGATGTGGCCCTGCCACAGACCCCAAGATATAATGTGTGGTCTCAACATTAGTCACCCAATCCCGGATAGCTTCTGATGTAGCATCCTTGAGCGTTGCAGTACCTGACTCGACTCCTCGAACCTAAATCATGAGACAAGCAATGTAAGTTCATTGCTGAACATGGATGTGGATAGATACATCATCATACAACAACACCTAATCCAAGCATATCATGGCTGAGGGAAATCCTATAAACAGTCACTCTCTTGGGCACTCTCCGTTTAAAATTTGCCATGTAATCACTTTTATGGGCCTACTTGATTTTGAGTCCACCAAAATGAATACATGACAAATGTTCAATGAGAGAGTATCCAAGAGTGTCCAAAGTGACTATGCATAACATTTCTCCATGGCTGATGGTATACAACACCTGAAAATCCATGCAATGTGACAGTGTTTGACACTAAATGCCATTTTTGAAGCAATATCATCTTATGAGTGAGAGGCAAGGTGAATCTCAAAACATCATGGCCATAACCAAGAGCAAGATTTAACCTCCAAATGCTTAAACATGGATGATACACAAATGAAACAACATATGCATAGATTAGATGGTGAAGATACCTCAGCACCAAGGAGTCTCATCCTGAACACATTAAGAGCCTGCCTCTCCATATCCTGAGCCCCCATGTAAACAATGCAGGGCAACCCTAAACGAGCACACACAGTAGCAGTTGCAACACCATGCTGACCAGCTCCAGTCTCAGCAATGATCCGTTTCTTACCCAAACGTTTTGCTAGCAAGGCTTGGGCAATCGCATTGTTGATCTTGTGAGAACCTGTGTGGTTAAGATCCTCTCTCTTCAGGTAGATATGAGGGCCATCGCCATTAGCATTCTGGTAATGTTCAGTCAGACGCTCAGCAAAGTATAGGGGACTCGCTCTTCCAACATAGTCCCTTAATAGCCCATCCAGTTCTTCCTGCACTTGGATACAGATTTCAGATCAATCTCACCTATTTCAATCATTTTGTTCAGTTTTCACCAACTGGGTGCGTAAATTTGTTTGCTTTTGATCGGATTAATTCATCAAAAATCTGATAATTCATTAATCATGAGAGAGAGAGAGAGAGAGAGAGAGAGAGAGAGAGAGAGAGAGATGAGATGGGAGCAACCTGAAAAATCTGGTCTTTGGCTAGGGAGTGAAACGCCGACTCCAACTCGGAGAGAGCGTACATTAGCGTCTCCGGGACATACTTGCCGCCGAATTTTCCGAACCGGCCGAAGGAATCTGGTCTGTGCCACTCCAAGGGATTCTGCACCGCCGTAGTTGAATCGGTGATGAGGGCTCGAGTTATGAAATAACAGGAGGAGGAGGAGGAGGAGGAGGAAGAAGGCGGCTTTGGGGAAAATGCCGCAGCCGGAACTCTAGTGAGCAATTTGGAGGAGGAAAGAGGGGATGAGTTACTGCTGGTACCGGGAGTCTTGACGACGACGGCGGCGGCGGCGGCGGCGGCGGGCATGGTGGCGGTGAGGGGAAAATGAGGTGAATAAAACAGAGATTTTGATATCGGATCTTGTTTGTCTGTTTCAGGGGTTTTATAGTGACAGGTGGGGCCGGTGTTTGGTTTGTACTCGATGACGCGGCAAAATAGTGGCTTGGTAAAACTTTCACTTTACCTTCTTTATTTTTAATAATATCTAGTTTCCTCTAGTAAATTTTTTAATTATTTTATTGATCATTTATAATATTAGTTGACTCTTAAATATTTTAATAATAATTACACTAATCAATTCTAAAATAGTTAAAATGTAGCCCAAGCTCATATGTGTTGTAATAATATGGGCTCACCTCCGTTTCTCCGGTCTAAGCTCGTCTGTGTTATGATGGTGATGAGGTGACAACGACGACTAGACAGGGTAACCGGTTGGAGACGGAGAAATGAGATAAACAAAATCTTAGGTTTGAAGTATTAGAGTTAGATATATTATTAATAGTTAACTCTAAAAATCTTAAGGTCAACTAACACCACAAACAATCAAATTGGTAACTGAATATTTCACTAAATCTCAGAAAATAATTGCATATTCTTTAAAATAAAAGGAATAAACTAAAAATTTCACCAAATCTCATCGTGGTCTTTGTAATTTACCCTACTTTATTTTTGCTTACTCACGTAGCTTATTTTCGTCTTGTTTTTCACATTTTTTAATTTAAAATGGAATATTTGGAAAATTCATTGTTAACAATTAAGCACTAAATTTTTGCAAACGAGTAAAAAAAGGTGAATATTTGACAAAGTTATCATAAGAGATAAAAAAAATCGTTAAGTCTGTGGACTTACTGGTATGAGATCTTATAAAAAAAAAAAAAAAAATGAAATATGTTAAATTAGTAAAGTCAAATTAGATAATTAAAAAAGAAAAGAAAAAAAGAATGGTAGTTAAAATGATAAATTAGTAATTTTACATAGAAAAAATGACTAAATAAATAAATGTTGAAACATTCAGAAACGTTTTAAAGAAGAAAGTGTTATGATAAAATAAGAACGAAGAAAGTAAAAAGAAAAAAGAAAAAAAGAGTTATATTGAAATTGGATAATTTTTTTATTCACCTATTGGGAAAAGCTTTCTTAACTATCGATATCTTATGGAAATAATTTTGTGGATTCTATCTTAATAATATTATGTCTGACTTAAATGATTTTTTTTTTTTGATAGATTGTAAAAGAAAAGTGATAATTCATTTTGTGGGAGAAAGTAACATTTATATATTTTCTCTGATCTAATTGGATTGTCACTTTTAGTCTTTTTCTTTATTAAAATTATCATTGATCACTAATTTATTTTGCACAAATTTGCATCACTATTTCATTTTGAACTCATTCCCACTCATCATAAGTCATAACTCACTTCCCATATTCTTGTAGTACAAAAGTTTTATGCATGCAAATTTTAGAATTTTACAAATATGAGTCCAACTCTTATCCATCATTATATAAAAGAAACCAAAAAAATAAAAAATAAACCCAAGTGAAGAGCGGATAAAATGTATATAATTTCTTTACTCCGGTAGGGTAATTAATGTAATAGAGTATGCTGATCAGATTTTGATTCATGCATGCATTGATATTGTTTCCATTTTTTCCCGGGGGAAATTAATACTAACTTCTTATTTAAGAAATATTTACTTTTTAGTCTGGGATTTTCATAAATAATCGTCTTATTAGTTTAAAAAAACTTTCGATACTCGAGCTAGGGGTGTGTTCTACACACCAAAACAAAAATAACAAAACAACGATTTAAATTTTCATAACTCCCCAAAACTTTTCTTGTCACAATTTCCCCCTCCATTTTTAAATTGTTGCTACTTGCTACATTGTTACAAATTTTGTTAAAAATAACATACCCTAGGTAAAGAATAGTGATACATTGTGCATTCGGTATAGAATAAGTGCCATATAAATAAAGATAAAAAGATTTACGACAGAAGACAACGCATAAATGTCATTGTCAAATTTGGGATGCATTTTTTTTCCTAGCAACAAATCTGAGTGATTCACCTTCATTTCCCTCGAAAGCAATGGAATTAACAACAAGTCCCATCGACCCCCCTTCTTCTTTGATTTCCATTGAATTATCCAACTTTTATCACTTTTACCTCATATTTTCTTTTTAAAAATCATTATTTAGACCGAAAGAACTTTTCTTCACTAGTTTTAAAGTATTTCCAAACTCGCAAATTTCAAAATTGCTTACATAATTTTTTGATTATCATTATAGTCGTATGTTTACTCAATAAGACTCGTTTTAAGATTATAGAGTTGTAAGAAGAAATAAAAATCGTTAACAACTAACTATTGAAATTTTGAAATCAACACTTTTAACCACAATAGCTGGAATGTTTAAAAGTTTCACTAGATCTGCTTAAAAGAAAGATGAAGTAAAGTAAAAAATACTTAGTCTATAATTATCTGAGATGTAGAAAAAATCAGGAAACTAGAATATTCTAATAATTAACAAGTTTGAAGTCTACTAAAAGAGAACTTTTGAACTCAGAACCATCTATGTTATTAAGACATTAGAAGAACAATTCCCATCATGAAATAAGATCATAAATTTTAACTGTTATCCAAATACATGATAGAAGATCAGCTTAATATTTATCATAATTATCTACATATTGGATTAGTTCAAACTATTTTAAAACCACTAACTCGAAACAATGTAAATATTTTTGTCATTATTGTCTTAAGAGATCACATGTATAACAAGTTCAGTGATTCTTTGATGAAAATGGTAGAATATGATCTCTGTGATGGACCATAATCTTTCAATTATCATCCAAATTTTACGGTATTCTTTAAAAGATCAACATATCATGAAAATATTAACCGCAAATATTCTTATTTCAGGATTTGATATGTTACAAAGATCTCAGAATTTAGTAATTATATACAAAATTTACTACAAGACAATGACAAACAAATAAAACCAAAATTTCTTGTATTATAACTCTATTTACAAGTGGAAGTGTTGATGTGTTGATACCATCCGTTTTTTTACCGTTCTGTATTTAATGTCTAATTCTTTATTTGCATCCAGTTTTTGTAGTTTTTAGTTACTAAAGTTTATAAATATATTTTTTACCTACAATCATTACTTTCACATTTTTTTCATGAAATTATACGAATATCTATGGCATTTTTTTATTTGATGTTATAATTTTATTAAATTCTTATAAAATGTTGCTAATTTATACCCACACACACTCTCAAGCGGAGACAATCAAAAATTTGTTGGATAGTATTTTCTCCGTCCCTTAAAAATTGTATCGTTGATTTTACTGTTTCAATATTTAATATTTGATTTATTTTTTAATAAAAATAAATAATATAAAAAAATAAAAAAATATATTTAAAAAATTTAGATATTAAATTATAATTCATAAATAATTTTTTTGATTTTTAATATCTAAAAATATATAAAAATAAATTATAAATTAAATATAATAAAACTGATACAGTATTTTGCAGAAGAAGATAGGAGTACTTGCATACAAGGAAATGGTGAGTGGGTTAAGCGATAGAGATTCCAGAGTAGAGCTAATACATACATAGCCCAATTTGTATTCGTCGTCAAGCCCAATCCATTCACTCACTCCACTCCACTCAGTGGACATCACCAAACCCAACACCGCGCACAAAACCCTCGGCGCCCGACGGCGAAGTTGCACCGCGATTCTCTGCCCTCCCTCCTCCGCCGTAAAACACTCGCAGCACCGGCTACGCCGCCCTCCACTCCGGTCGACGAGAAACCGCTGCATCGTTGCCTTCATTTCGTTCCGACTTTCTCTCCGGCATCCGCGGTGACGCTGTCGTCTCCTCCAAGTTTCGGGTTGGATTCGTCAACTTCTCTTCAAATCGTAAGGCTCTTGTTATTGGATTCAGTGTTCAGCACCTGGAAACGCATCATGTTGCTGTCATTGGTGTGATTTTAGTAATTGTTGATTTCTAGGCAAGGTTTTTGAGATCATGGTTGGGTGGAGGAGACATCTACATTTGGTTTTCTCTCGGGTTGTGAAGAGTGTTGAACATAACCACTTAGCATCTGCTAACTTACATGCTTCTCATCTGCGGTCTTCTATTTCATCTGGTAGCTTCTATGCCATTCTCTTATTGGAATCTTATGGATTTTGCTGTTATATGTTCAGTTCATTTGAAGCAATAGTCTCCATATGAATTATTTTTCTTATGCTAATCGACCAATTTCATAAAACAACGGTTAGATGTATAGGTTTGACATGTGGCCCATGTCTCTCTCTTTTTTTTTTTTGATAAGATTTGCCATGTCTCTTATTTCATGACTTTTATGACACTTTGAGGGTGTGAATATCATCCTCTTATTTGTCATAATAACCAGTCATTGCGTAACTTATGCTATATTATATTAATTCAGGATTTATATAGATTTAGTACTCGTTACAGGTGCACCCAGTACTTGGAAATTGTTTACGTCTCCTCCTACAAGCATCTCAAGGTGTTCATATCAGTATTTTCAGCAGTTGGTAGTGCTCCATTCTTTTCTTACTTATATGATGTATTTAAATCCAAGTAAATGCTAATATGTTCAGTCGATGCTGTTCTTGTAGCTTTTAAGTTCTGAAAACAATTTGAGTAATAGGTTATTAGGCAAGATATTAGGCTAGCTGTAAATCATGTAATGAAGAGTAGAATTCCCCTGTTAAGATGGAAATAGTAAATTTCTATAAAGCAATGCCTCACCGCTAATATCTTCATTGATTCATGTTTTCTTGTTCCATTGCGAGTCTATCTTTTTTAGAATATAGAATATGTTTTTCCTAGTGAGAGATTGATTGCATTTTGGTCTGGAATTCTTTTGATTATGAGTGGTCTGGACTCTGGATTGCACAAAACAATTATCAAAGTTTCGGGAATTTGAAAAATATCTTTCGAATTTAGATAATTTATTTAGCTATTGGAATTGAATAAAGAAGCTAAGTCTATCTAGCTAGATTTTGCTTTAGATCATGATTTGGTGTTTCCAGATGCCTAGTTTGAAAAACAAGATTACTACTTGTGCTGTAGGAGAAGTGCTTGAAGTCTTTTTGTTTTTTGAGTACGAGGGTTTGTGTTTGTTTGTTTTTTTCGTCTGTCTGCGTTGTGCAGACATGTTTCAGTTGGTAATTGCAGACAGATTGGCCATGTACTGTCACTATGCTTACACCTTTCTGGATTTGCTTAAATGTAGTGATCATCTTTCGCTTTACATTCGCATCAATAAGTTTCCGTTGAAAAATGTTAGCATTCAGTTTGCCATGTTTCAGTAGTTAGGTTTAATGGTACAATAAGCTCTAATACTTTGTTCGACTTCATTTATCTTTATGAATAGGGAATTTCTACCTCAGGGAAGTTACAAGCAAGTGCTTCCGAAGAAACACCGGTTGCATCCCCTTTGACTACTCCTGTCTTAGCGTTGAGCAGTGGGAAGGATGATGAAAAGAAAGCAATCTCGAAACCCTCAAATGTTCAAGCTATCTTAAAGGGAATAAAACAGGTATTTCCTTGAAAGATCCGTTGGCCATTAGTTTACTTATTCAGAGTGTTGATTTGGAACTCTCTTATGGAATCAATTAATTTTATGTGGCAATTGCTTTATGGAGCACTTTTGGGAAAATAGTGGGAAGCCTTTTGTTTAATTTCAGTTATTTCTAATTGCTAGAACTAAAGTGACAGTTCTCTTCATACTAGTACATGATAAGCTAGTATTGGCTAAACTTTCCGTGGAATTCGTTGTTTTTTTTTCCACTTCCAACGCACACAACATTCAAATAGCAACGGAAATATATTTACTTTAAAGATCTTTGTTACTTGTGTCCAAGAATCCTGAACCTTTCTGAACAGCTGGCTCCCAATGCTCTATGTGGAAGGGACTGAGACACTTTCCTATTGAAGATGCATATGACATTTTTTCCGCTTCTAGAAATATGAAGTGCCTCTTTAGCTACAGTGAACTTTTTTTCTTCCTCTGCAAATTTTCTGAGAAAAAAAACATAGTTCAGAAACAGGGAGGTGCAATAGTTTTTACGTGGAGATCTCTTGTATGCTTTCTGGGAAACAACAGAGAACCAGCAAATTAGTTTATATATGTGATCGGAGTACTTCGAATATTTGAAAATGAGGTTCCCTTCTGTCATTTCATATATCACACAACCATGATTTTTCGAAGAAAGTTGTTATCTTTTAGTAACAATTTCAATAAATAGTTATTGCATTTAATTTTGGAGGGAATAGTCAAAGAAAAGGTTGAGAAAAACAAGTGGTGGAAAATTTAAATTTGAAAACTTCTGAAGCTTGTTATGTTAAAAGAACATAGCATAGGGTAAGGAAAGTGTGAAAAGTTTCTCAATGAGATTGCGCAATAAGCATCGGAAAGAACTTCTTGACAAGTAATCTTTTATGTACTAAATTGATTGCTAATAAAATGTGTAATTAGCTGTAGCATATTGGGGACATCTAAAAACTTACGGATTTTGTTCGAACATAAGCAAAATGAAGCATCTGTCAATGGGAAGGATAGTAGGAGTGGTTGAATTTCCATTATTGTGAACAGTGCAACGAGAGTAGTGCGGTAGTGTCATCATTAAAATTATACTCCCTCCGTCCGTGAAAGATTCATCCATTTGTTTTGACAGTTTCACAGTATTTAATCTATGATTTA
>JBBYHH010088217.1:0-15235 GCA_038382905.1 Daphne laureola
CTAACTTTTTCACATCAAATTTCTTCATAATCATCTCACTCAAAAAGAATTGTTATTTTATATAACTATTTTATTGTATATACTCTCAAATAAAAAACATTTCTTAATCTTCATATACAATATTTTATGAAACGAAGAGTAGGAGACTAGGAGTACAAGAAATTCTAGTCCTTATACATTTTATGATGGAAAAAAAGTCTTAAGACTTAGATAAAACATTACTACTCCTCCCTCAAACATATTATCACAATATCAAAAAGATTTTGTCCCAAAGAAAATGACATTTTTATATTTGTGTTTTGTTTTAATCCACTTTTACCCTTATACATGCACTCACTCGTAGAATTTAGTGAGTAGGTTGAGAGGAGTGAGAATTAATTTAAAATGAAGCAATGATGAAAATTTATGTAAAATAAATTAGTGATAAAAGACAATTTTAATCTCTTTAAAAAAACTAAAAATGACAACATATTTGATACGGAGGGGAGTCCTGTTTATTAACAACTAATGGGAAAAACTACTAATTGATCATAACTCGACCTAATTAATTTAACTAATTAACTAATAATTCTAAAGACCAAAATACCATTTTTAGCCAAAACCACTATCCACCTTCACAAACACCCTCACTGCCACCAATATCGTCGTCGCCGCTGGAACCACCGCCGACACCGGAATTGCAGCCGTCACTGGAATCGTCGTCATCGCCGGAACTGCCGCCATCAGAACCACCGCCACGATCGTCGGAACCACCGCCACTGCTGCTGGACCACATCCGCCGTCACCAAAACCATAGTCCCTGTCGTCGGAACCACCACCGTCATCACCACCATTGTCGCCGCCAACGGAACTACCGCTGTAAATTATGGAACAAGTTTTTTAGAAATTAATTTTCACATATTTTCGTTAATTTATAATTAATTGAATAGTGTCTAAAGTGATATGCACTATTGTCTATTGCAAGAATTTATACTGTTTATATAATTATTTTACACATTTCTATAATATCTATTAAAAAGTGATATATTATCTGCATAAATATTAGAAACTATGTAGTTATATACTTTGCACATTTTAGGAGATAGGAAACTGTCAATTTACAAAGAACATACAACTTCTAGTCTTGGTTTGCTCTACTAGGGTTTGTGATTTCATTCTTCTCTTCGCGCTTCTGTTGTGAAGTCGTCAGCGCCGTTCTCTCCGGTTGAGGCTGGGATGAGGCTAGGTCTTTGGGTCCTTGACCTTCTTCTGACCTGATTCAGTTAGCATGTCCAACTGGCGTGGTCGAGGGGGTGCTGCTGGTGCTCCGCCAATTGCAGGTCGTGGTCGTGGTCAGGTTGGGCATCCGCCGTTAGTTCAAAATGGTGCGGTGAAGGCTTACGAACCTGTGATTCTTGAGCAGAAAGAAGCCAAAGATTCGCCTGTATTAGGCGATGAAATTGATGGGGTTGATCGTGATTGTTGTCCTAAGACAGTTATCCAAGAAGATTCCGCTGCTGGTAGTGATGCAGGTGGTATGGACTTGGTTGCTGATCAGTCCGATGCTGCTGATTTTGACTTGCTCCACTTCTCTCCTTTGCCCAACAAGGGGGTGAGTCATGCTGCATCTATGAGTCTCAGGCTCCCTTCAACCCAAAGGAAGAGTTGGGCTGATTGTGCTGCTGCTGAGGAGGAGGGGCTTCAGATTCGCAATGAAGCTATTAAGGTAAAACAGGCTTCCTCGTTCAAGCTTTTGTTTGAGCCTCGGGTTGCTTCTATGGATGAAATAGAGTTCCTTGATGATCAGATAAATGAGCGGAAGAAACAGTGGGTTCATACTTTAGTAGAATGTGTTATTGGTACAAAGGTCTCTTGTATCAACATGGTTAAATTTGTAGAATCTCGATGGAAACATGTTTCCCCTCCCACTATTGTGAAACATGCTGGGATTTTCTTGTTCACTTTTAATTCAGATGCAGATATGAGAAAGGTTTATGAAGGTATGACAAATTTTGTCTTTGACAAGCCTTTGATATTCAAGCAATACTCTCCTGGTATGAAGTTGGGTAAGGATTTGTTTCAGAAATGTCCAATTTGGGAGCAGTTTCTGAAATTGAGTCTTGTGTATTGGACACCGAAATTGATTAGCAAACTATCCAGTGTTGTTGGAGAGCCTATTATGGCCGATATGCAAACTGTGCATAAAACCCGTCTTGATTATGCTCAGGTGTTGATTAATCCCCATGATCCTCTAAATTTGGTGCAATCTGTGAAGATAAAGGTTTCAGGAGGTCTTGTGTCTGAGCAAGTTATCTATGGATATTTACCCCTCCGTTGTGGTAAATGTCAAAAATGGGGTAATTCTGAGTCAAGTTGTGATCCTATTAAAGCTGCTAAGGAGTGTAAGGATAAGCAAGAGGTTGTGAATAGGAAAAATGAGGCTGGGAAGGCTGCATCAGTTGTGTCTAAAGATACTACTGTGGTTGCAATTGAGAAGGTTGCAACTGTTAAACGGGTCCTTGTTGCTAAGAAGATCCTTGGTTCCAAGATAGTACCCACTTCGTTAGATGATTTTCAAGTAGTTCAAAACAAAAAGAAGAGTTTCAAAGGTAAAGAGACTATGACTGAGGACTCTTTTGGGGCTGAATCAATTCTATTCCCGGAGGTTATTATTTCTAATAAGTTTGCTACACTCTTGGATGCTTCGATCGGGGCAGAAAATGTGGTAGCAAGTTTGGTTTTGACTTCTCCAAATTTATGTGGGCATGTTGGAACCTCAGAGGGCTTAATCAACCTTTTAAACAAAAAAGCATTAATAAAGTGGTGTACAAAAAGAATCTTTCATTGTTTGCTATTTTAGAGACAAGGTTAAAAAGCTCAAGGTTTGGTCCTGTTTTTTCCAAGTGTTTTGGTAAGTGGCAGTCTGCTAATAACTATTCTGAGGTAACTAATGGTAGAATTTGGGTGGCTTGGGATCCTTTAATTCTGAAAGTTGTTGTTAGTTAGGTGGATGCCCAATTTATTCACTTGATGGTTTCCCATTTGGTGGAAGGTTAGGTGGTGGATTTTACTATTGGTTATGGATTTAATGAGCCGGCTAGGAGGTTTGTGGCTTGGAGTAGGATCAGGTCCTTAACAGCTGGTATTTCTCGAGTTTGGGTGGTTTGTGGTGACTTCAATGAGGTCACTTCGTCTGCTGAAAAATTGATAGCCTCTGGTGTTCCTACTCTTAATAACTCAGGGCTTAAGAATTGTTTGATGATTTGGGTTTGCTGGATTTTAAAGGGGTCGACTCCTTTTATACTTGGAACAATAATGAGGAGGGTTTGAATCGTATCTATAGCAAGGTGGACTGAGTATTAGGCAATGGGTTAGCTTTTGATGCCTTCCCTAGTACAGTGGTTGAATTTATTGATGATGCAATTTCGGACCATTCTGTGGCTCGACCCTGTTTTAAGTTTCTCAGTATGTGGGCTTTGCACTCTGATTTTAAAAGCTTAGTTCAGTTTGTTTGGGAAAGGCCTATTGGTCGGGTTGTATCTCCTAGGAGGCTGTGCTTGAAACTTGGGTGGCTAAAGGAAGAATTGAGGAGGTTCAATCAGCTGCATTTTTTTGATATTTCCAAGCGGGTGTTGGCTGCTAAGGAGGATTTTGACAAGGTGGTAGCTGCACTTCAAAGTGACCCCTTTGATGTTGCTCTTAGTAGCAATGTTAAAATTGCTAAGGAATACTATATTTTTTTATCTGAAATGGGAGGAAGCTTTTCTAGCTCAGAAAGCGGCATGTGACTGGATTAAATTGGGGGATTCTAATAGTAAGTATTTTCATGCACGAGTGAAGGAGCGTAGGGCTGCCCAGTCTATTACTTGTCTGCGGGGTGAGAATGGCTCTGTAATTACTAATCCTGAAGACATAGTAGGTAGTTTCCTGTCTTATTTTCAAAATATCTTGGCCCCATCTGATCCTGACTTATTTCTTGCCTCCTTGGATATTGCCTTGAATGGTCATCTAGTTAGGGAGGAGGAATTTCCTTCCCTTGTTTCTGATATCTCTATGCAGGAAATGCGTGATGCTTTATTTGATATGGCTCTTGGGAAGAGTCCTGATCCTGATGGTTTCACTGTAGGTTTCTTCCAAGTTACTTATGACATTATTGCTGATGATCTATTTGCTGCTTTGGCTTGGTGTTTTAAGGCTCTCAGTGCAAAAAATCCATTGAATTAGATCGAAAAGTGCAAATTTATCATCTTTCTTTTGAAAGGTCTAAATTTACCATTTAACAAAGGCATTAAGTACAATTTCATGATTGCTCCGTTAATTATAACGGTACTCCGTTAATAAATTATATTTTACATCCTTACATTTTTCACATGATACATTTAACACCCAAAGTTTTATTTATTAGCAAACATGTCATCTCCTTGATTTAACCACCAAAATCAACCAAAAAAAAATACAGAAATTGAAAACAAATTAATTAAACATTAGAATAAACAAAAAGTGGATTATTGAAATTAATTAAAATCCAAATTTTAATAATCCACTGTTTACCGAAAACCCTACAAATCTCACCGTCACGGTATTCATTCAAGCATCAATTAATCTTAGATCGAATTCTAGGAGAAGTATGAAATCCTCATTGAATAGCCATAGTGAATCAGATGAGAGTGATAGCGAGACCGAGGAAGAGAAGGGCCGCATAAGGTGAAGGAAGTTAAAGAAAAAGAAGGGAAATTCTTCATCAAATAGTGATAGTTGTACATATGAGAGTGATAGTGATTCTGAGGAAGAGGATGATCAGAGAAGGAGGAAGAAATTGAGGAAAAGAAAAGGCAGGTTTTAACAGAGTAGTACCAAGAGAAGCAGACGGAAGTGCTAAATCTATACACTGTGATAAGAGTGAGAGAGGAGGACCGACGAAGTGAGGAAAGTTCATCTTCTGATGATAATGTTAAGTAAAAAAAGCCTAGACACTCGAGCAAGAAGGGGAAATCTGGATTCTAATTAATTTATGCTAAATCTATGCACCGATTATTGAAATCTGGATTTTATTTAATTCCAATAATCCACTTTTTGTTAATCCAAATGTTTAATTTTTTTTTCAATTTCTGTTCTTTTTGTTAATTTTGGTGGTTGAATGAAGGAGATGACATTTTTGTTAAAAAATATAAAATTTTGGGTGTTAAATGTATCATGTCTACCCCCAATAGTACTCACCGGCGGGAGCAACGCTCCTGGGCACCCTCACCGGTGTTCGTGTGGATGGCAAAGACCAGTAAGGTCACAAAGATGACCAAAGTGACAAAGACTCGAGGTCACCGCAAGACCAGAGTCGAAACTCCCAATACTAAACAAATTTCAATAGATGCCCTCCAATCCCTTTCCGCCGCAGAAGATAAAGATCATGAAGAAGAAGTATCCAAGGACGGACCAGTTGGGGAGAATCAAACATCTGCTACAATGAAGACTCCCAACCCAGGTTACTCAACAAACAACAACTCTCATCTACCCAGTTCATCATCAGGCCCAACCATTGTGTCAGGACGCTGGTCAGATAGAGTAATAGCAGAGGAGGAATCAACTCAAATTCGCAATGAAAGTATCAAGGTACGCCAAAACCCAAGCTTCTTCTTAAATTTCGATCCCACAGTAGCTGGAACTGAGGATCTTAAATTCTCAGATGAAGAATTAGATGATGGCTCTACCTATTGGAGACATACCCTAGTCGGTTGTGTGATGGGAACAAAGGTTACCTGGCCACACATGGATCAGTT
Organism: Daphne laureola; assembly: GCA_038382905.1. Taxonomy (NCBI): domain Eukaryota; kingdom Viridiplantae; phylum Streptophyta; class Magnoliopsida; order Malvales; family Thymelaeaceae; genus Daphne; species Daphne laureola. Next base: position 5,754 of record JBBYHH010088217.1, read on the forward strand.
TATCAAAGTGAGATGGAAAGATATAGCTCCTCCAACAATGGTTAAACATAATGGAGTATTCCTCTTTACCTTTGCATCTCATGAAGATTTGAGTAAAATTTATGAAAACCTCACCTACTTCATCTTCGACAGACCTCTAATCCTCAAAAGGTTTGAACCTGGAATGCGAGTCAGCAAGCTGCTATTCAAAGCCAACCCCATTTAGATTCATCTTCCTAACCTTATAATGGACCTCTGGACTCCTAAACTAATCAGAAAATTAGTGAGTTCCATAAGTGAACCAATCATGGAAGATAAAGCAACCATACAAAGGACTCACCTTGATTATGTTAGGGTCCTAATTAATCTGCATGACTAAAAAAACCCTCCTGAAGTTATCAAGTACAACACCTCAGAAAGGTCTTTTGTCCAAAGAGTTACCTATGATTGGGACCCAGCTCCTTGCTCTAAATGCTATAAATGGGGGCACAAAGAACAAGACTGTGATCCAAATTATCAACAAAAATAGAGAGCAGATCGAAAGAATCATACCCAAGATCCCAAAGCCCTAATCATGAAATCCCAGACTATAGCTCCCTCAGACGATGGTTTCCATATAGTGTAAAGAAAAAAAAAAAAAACAAGAACACCATTTATAGCAAGGAGACTCAACATTCAAGCTCACACAGAATCCCCTCTATGGATCCAATCACAGACTTAGTAACTCCAAGCCTCTTCTCAAGACTAGGGGAGCTAGACATTGACACAGATGATGGCCCTCCTCCCATTCCTTTTTTATGTGGGCAATCTGGAATATCAGAGGTGTAAATAGCAGTCATAAACAATAATCTATTAAGAAGATTATTAAGCAACGAGATCTTCATCTCTGTGCACTTTTGGAAACAAGAGTTAAGAGCAAAAAATTTATGCAAGTTGTGCAAAACATATTTGGCTCATGGAAGTACATCAATAACTACTACTCAGCTTACAGTGGTCGTATATGGGTTCTTTGGGATCCTAAGGTTCTACCTGATCTTCATCAGAAAATATAGTAGCAACTGGTTAACCTGATCTTCATGCAACAGGTCTATCTCAACTATGCACCAATGTGGGATTTCAAGACTTGCCTAGCTCAGGTGCTTTCTACACCTGGACTAATCAGCAAGAAGCTAAAACAATGGTATGTTGTAAACTAGATAGGCTGATGGGAGATATAAGTTGGCATTTCCTCCTTCTCAGAGGCCAAGGGAGAGTTCATAGAACATCCATCTTCTAACCATACTATTACCTATCTAAGCTTCTATCAGAGTACAACTCTCAGAAGGCCCCCTTTTCATTTCTTGAACTTGTGGACCTTGCACCCAAAGTTTGTTGAAGTTGTACAAGTTTCTTGGCACGGGGAAGTGGAATTATCAACTCCTCCTAGAAGACTGATCTTAAAACTTCAGAATCTGAAGAGAGATCTTAAAGAGTTCAATAAGAATTACCTTGGGGACATCTTTGGAAGAGTAAAGTATTTGGAGGATACCTTTCAAGCAGCTTCAAAGCTCCTCAGAATAGATCCTCTCAACCACACCCTTCTAGTAGAAGAAAAAGAGGCTAGGAAAAACCTCTTAGACCTGAAATAGTGGGAAGAAGCCTACTTTGTCCAGAAATCAGCTTGTGATTGGGCCCTCTTAGGTGATGACAATACCTCTTTCTTCCACGCAAGAATGAAAGAAAAGCAGATCAGGAAAAACATATCCTTTCTTATAAATTAACAAGCTCAGAAATTAATGAATCAGGAAGAAATAGCTACAGAGTTCATTAATTTTTTTAGCAATGTGTTGGCCTCTCCTCACACAGTTCAAAAGAGAGCTTGCAATAATGTCACAATCTTTGGCCCCCTCCTCTCACCAGAAGATGCTTCAAGGCTGAATGACCCTTTCACAAAGGAAGAATTATCTCCAACCCTCTTTTCAATGAGCCCTAAAAAAGCTTCTGTTCCAAACGGCTTCTCCACCAAATTCTACCAACATCAATGGCACCTAGTCGGTCAAGATGTCACAACCACCCTCCAATTCTGCTTAATCAAAAATCAGATTCCTCAAGCATTTGGAGCAACCACCATTCATCTCATACCAAAAAAAATTAATGCTACCTCTGCTGCAGATTTCAGACCCATATCATGTTTCAATGTGATTTACAAGATTCTATCCAAGGCCATAGCAGCAAGATTACAAAACCTCCTACCCAAGATCATCAATCCTACTCAATCAGGTTTTTTAAAAGGGCGTCAAATAGTGGATAGTGTGTGCCTCACACAAGAAATCCTTCGAGGCTACAATAGAAAAGGGATTTCTCCTATGATGACCATAAAAGTGGATATCATGAATGCTTACGATTCCATCTCCTGGACATTCCTTCAAAGCCTTCTGCAATAGCTGGGATTCCCTTTATCATTTGTAGATATCATCATGTCATGTGTCTCCTCCCCATGGTACACTCTGAATATAAATGGCACTCTCACAGGCTTCTTTAAAGGCATCAAGGGAGTCAGGTAGGGTGACCCTATCTCTTCCTATCTATTTGTCATAGCTATGACCTACCTTTCATGCCTCATGAAAAGCATGTATGGTGAATGGTATATGAGATACCACCCCAAGTGTAAACCCCTCAAGATCACACATCTGATGTTTGCCGACGATCTACTCATGTTTGCTCATGCATCACTGGATTCAGCCAAAGGTATTAAGATAGCATTAAATCACTTCTCAACAGTCTCAGGGATTCATATCAATGACCAAAAAAGCCATGCATATATTATAGGAGTTAACTATGCAACATCCAACGCTATCCTGCTCATTCTTGGTATGCAAAAAGGTGTTCTTCCTATGAAATATCTAGGAGTTCTTCTGGATAGCTCAAGACTAAAAGTCAAGCAGTGTCAGCCTCTAGTAGACAAAATCCTTGAATTACTCAAAGGTTGGTCCAACAAATTCCTCTCTTATGCAGGCAGATTGCAACTCATTAAATTAGTAGCATTCAGCGTCCAAAATTATTGGTCCTCCGTCTTTCCCATTCCCAAGTGTGTTCTGGAATATATTGAACAAAGGTGTCGAAGCTATATGTGGGGAGGCTTAATCGAATCCCATAAAGCTCTTGTAGCATGGAAAAGAGAATGTGTCCCCAAATGTCAAGGAGGTCTGGGTATTTATGGATTGGTAGGATGGAACTTAGCCTTACAAGCTAAGAAAATTTGGAAATTGCTGACAGACAAAGAGAGTTTATGGATCAAATGGGTCCACACATATTATTTCAAATGTGTAAATTTCTGGCTAATGGAGAAACCTCAAGAGCCTCTACTATGATCAAATCCCTTTTCAATCCCAGGAAATATTTCACGATCTATTTACTCTTCATCATTTGACCCTTGTTGAGAAGTTCCCAATGCAGGAAGCTTACTTACACGTCGTGGAAAATTATGACCCAATCCCTTGGAAAAAAATAGCATGGGGATCCAGACACATGCCCAAGACATCCCTCATTTTTTGGTTGTGTGCTTCGAACACATTATCTACTTCGCATAAAGTAGGCCTTTGGAACCACCAAATTGATCAAGTCTGCATCCTCTGCAAGAAGCATATGGAAAACAGGAATCATTTGTTCTTCCAATACTCCTACTCCACAACTGTCATTAGAGAAGCATTCAAGGAGGTGAATCTGAAGTTCCCCCAAACCAAATGGAACCAACTCTGTACATGGATGAAAAAGGTAGCAAGAGGTAATTCCAACAAAGCAAAAATTCAGAATAGCCTCGTAGCAGTTATAGTATATGTCATCTGGCAGGAAAGGAATCTTCGAAGATTCCAAAGAACATTTAAAGATCCATCATCAACTATCAAATAAGCTCTCCAAATCATTCAAAGACGAAATAGAATCACTCTAACTGATATATTTCACAATAGGTAGTAGTTGCATAGTATCTGATTACTAATCAGGGTCAGATACTATTCAGGTACATTTTGTATAGCCTAATTGTACTTTTACTATTCGGGTTCTAGATGTTTTACTCTAGTGTGCTCTTTTTGTAAAGCCACTAAGTATCCAGTTATCTAAGTGCCATTGGACTTATTATCTATGAAATTATAGGATGGTATGCTCCCTCCTTTCACACACACACACACACACACACACACACACACAAAAGTGTAAGGGTGTAAATATAATTTATTAACGGAGTACCGTTATAATTAACGGAGTAATCATGAAATTACACTCAATATCTTAGTTAAGTGGTAAATTTAGGCATTTCAAAATAATGATGGTAAATTTTTACTTTTCGACATAATTTAATGGGGTTTTTTACACCTGAAGCCATATTTTAAATATAGATATTTTCCTAAAGCATTTTCTTCTACAACCATCACCTTGATCCCTAAGACTTGTGTTTTTGACGAACCTGGAAAGTTTAGGCCTATCTCTTGTTGTTCTGTCATTTAAAAGATTGCCTCTAAAATATTAGCAAAGAGATTGGCTCCTGTTCTGGAATATCTGATTAGTCATGCTTAGTGGGCTTTTGTCAAAAATAGGTAAATTGTTGATAATATCATGTTGTGTCAGGAAGTTAACGATGGTTATAATTGGGCAGGTATCTCTCCTCGCATGTTTCTAAAGATAGATATCCAAAAAGCTTTTGATTATGTATCTTGGAGTTTCTTAGAAAGTCTTCTTCGGCTTCTGAAGTTTCCTCCTCTTTTTGTGGAAATGATTATGTTCTGTGTAAGGTCTCATTGGTTCTCTGTTGTCCTGAATGGAGGATTAGTGGGTTTTTTTTAAAGGTTTGAGGGGGTTTCGGCAGGTGATGAGTGTAAATAATATTATATATTATACCCTTAAATACATGTTTTAATTGTGATAATTTACTAGTTTCTTATTATTTGGGCAATGATTTTTGTAAGAACATGCTTGGGAGGTGTTTGAGCAAAATTGAATAAATTAAGGAGAAATTGACAAGAAATATGAAGTTGGTAGCTATATGAATTAAAGATAGAAGCTAAGGGGCTAAAGTGGTGCAAGGATGAAGGTTGATGCCAAAGTAAGCAATATGTGAAAGTTAAAGGAGAAAGTAAGCATGAAGACACTTTTTGTTTTGCAGGTCTTGCACCGAATTCCAATTTTACACGGATTGGATATCCTATTTGGGCTCCTAGACCCTAATCTGTCGGAAGTTATTTATCACCTAGGTGATAAATCATCTAGTAATAAAAATACCTTAATACTCTCCTTTATAAATTTAAGTGGGAAGCTATGAACATAGGTAGTTAAGTAAATGTACAATAGAATGGATTTGAGCGTCGGATAGATTAGTTGTTGTGCTAGTAGATGATAAATCACCTAAATGATTAATATAATAACTCCCCTAATCTGTCTTAGCTATATAAAAGACAACTTATTTGGCTTTTCATAGGAAGTCTTGCACAAAAGCCACAATTCGGTCAACTTGGAGAGGAGCACCGCCGGCATCCTGAGTTCATCAATCTATTTTCTTTTAATTATATTTAGTAGCTAGTTTATTTTATTTTCTATGATTTATTGTGAAACTTAAACCTAGGGTTTTTATTATTTAGTTCTACATATTATTATTGTATGAATCTTGTTTATTTACTCGGAATATTGATGCATTATTTCTCTGGTCATGACATAATTGTGGTATGTTTCGCTTAGGAATAAATGAGTATTACTAGACCACATGGTAAATTAGGCTAAGTTTAGTTCTAGAACGGAAGTTCAGAATGGTCTATGAAGGAGATAGATCGCTTAAATAATTAGAGCGACACAGAAGTGTGTCCTGATAACCTAGGTTCACTTCGGAAGAAGGTTCTTAGAATTGATACATCTGTTTACAAGATGAGAATAATAATTGTAGATAATTCTAGATTGTCAAACCTGAAGTTTAAGTGGATCAATAATTCTAGGGGGTAGAGTTAATATTTAATTATTAATTTACTTGCAATCTTATTTAGTTAATTAATTCTCACATTCATCAATCAATTCTTTTTCTTTTGCTTAGTAATTCTTCACAATTTACTAGAAACACAAGTCTTTGTGGATCCGATCTGGTACTCACCGGTTTTACTACTTGTCTGACAACCGTACACTTGTGGTGTCGTGATCAAGGTGCATGCTTTTGGTATATGTAATTAACTCATGATCAGTCTACCTATGATGTGATTAACTCATGACCAGTCTAGAAATTTCTTATAGGTGCATGCTTTTGGTATATGTAACTTTTGTTGCAACAACATGAAGTTGTAATCTAGTCTTAGGTGTAACTTTAGTTAGCAGCAGTAAGATGTTATGTAATCAACAATCTGAAATAATTAATGAAGTCTCTTTAATGCAACAATGTGTTCATTTATGCAGGGTTTTGATGTTTTTTGTTTCTTCATACTGATATGTGCAGGGTTTCTTCGATACAGCTATTACTGACTTAAGCTCAATTATTTCATTTTAGCTCAATTCAATGTGAAATTGTAGTCTAGATATGTTATAGAACTGACTTAAGCTCCAAAGATTCATTTTAATGCAGGCTTTCTTCAAAGTTACTCTTAAATCAGTTATATTCGGTTTTACCTTGTCTTACTGATATCTTTATTTTTTTAGCACCAAATATCAAGCTTTCAAGCCTTACAAGTTAGTTTTAATGTTAACTTCATGAAATGACCAGTCTTTGTGTGATTTATTAAGTTACGTGGAAGTCAAAGGGTTGGTCAAATCAACTAAAAGGTGTGCTTATTACACAGCAAATATGATTTGTTATTAAGTTGGGTCTGTCTCAATATAGGTGTTGAGTTAATTGATGTCATGTTCCCTTAGACTCTGTCATGTGATGAGGAGACATGGTTTAAGACATACCGCATTTAAGACTCTGTCTTGTGATGATGAGTAAATGTTTAATTCAATTCAATCTATATTACATGTTGTTGCATTTAAGACATACTGCAGTTTTGGTTTTAATGCAATAAGCTGAGATGCAACATGAAGTTTGTTGTTGAAGTTTGTTGCTGACATATTTTTGTTTCCATTTTTGGTTGTTGCATTTAAGTTATCTCTGTTATTACATGTGTACAATAAGTTAGTTCTATGGGTGTATAATAAGTTTGATGCTGCAAGCACCCATGCACACAAATTGTAAGTGATAGACATCTGAAAGAGCTTCATTGTCATAATTAGCATCACTTACAACCTAGATTTGAAATGTCATTCTAAGAGAACTCTTGCTCTACAAAAATCATCTTGAAACAGAGCTAGCCTATAATACCAAAAAATGTTCTTGCTACATTTACAACCTATAATAGGCATTACAAAAGCATCAGGTCCAGCCTTGATTGCAGCTAACAAGAACTCTAAAGTTACAACTACTACATTCTCTAAACTAGTCTTCATTACTTAATTGCTAAACATAGCCTTCAATTGAAAGTCCAGCCAGTTTACCTTTGCTTCAAGCGTAATTGACTCACAAGCAATCAGCTCTCGAGCATGTTCAAATGTAGCCAAGTAAGTGGCCGTTTTAACCCAAAAGTTATCTCCTTGTACAATGTCAGGGATGTTGGAAACGATTACCATAATATTGCCCAAACTAGTTGGATTTTGAATTGTAGAGGTCAGTTCTATTCCAGGACCTTCTGGGGAAGATTGCAGTGAATAAACTGATATTGTTGAAGTGTAGCTCTCATCATCTTTGTTCACTACATCCTCTTGTTGATCACTCATTTTGCTCTTTATTGTAAAATTTGCATGAATCTTAAGTATCACTCCAATAAGAACTAATGAAAATGTCCTAAACTTCAACAGCATAAGAATTAAGCATCAGAATTTCCTTTCATGAACTGTAATCTCGTTTCACAATCTGTCTTAAAAGGCCATCTAATAGACAAATCAACTGATTGACTAAATTGACAATTTGACTGTAATCTCCTTTCATAATTTGTCCTAAACTTCAACAGAATCAGAATTATGCATAAAAAATAACCTAGTTCAGTTAAATTAAGCTTCAGAATTAAGCATAACCAGAAGTAAGCACTGTGAAAGAGTTGGTCCAGATTTCAACTCGTGCGTCTGATGAACACAAAAGTTAATTGACTGAACACGAAAATTAACTTATGAACACGAAAATTAAGAAATACTTGGAACGAACCCTAACACTCGTGTGTTTGCTGAAGATTTTACATCGACGAACTCCACTCGTGATCGAACCCAGTGAACTCAACCATTGATGACGACCATCAAAATGAATGATGTGCGTTGGTCGTGTCGATGATGTTGTTGAATGTTCGACAGAAATGAAGGATGTGAAGAAAATTGTTTTGAAGATTGGGGAAACAGAGGAACGAAGCTACTTTAGGGTGAAAAATGGGTTGGGCTTCAAATAACAAGCCAAGTACTTCTGTTTCATTTTATCAAGGGCATTTAAGTAACTTCATAAGAGAAAATTTGCCAGAAAATGAAATGCTCCAATTAATTATGGACATACTAAAAAGGAAATGCTCCAACTACTCAATGATGGAGGGAGTATGAGTTTGTTCTTTTGAATCTGGATTTTTTTATAAAAAATTTATTGGTTTTTGTTGAACTGGGATGAATCCAGATGAATATATTTATACGGGATTCATCATAAAAAAAATTATTAATAAAATTGTACAATGAGACCCTCTGCGCATTGAGGTCGCAATAGCCAAAACAATGCGGGTTAAAATACCGCCACTTGTAATGTGCCCATTACCATGTGGTATATAGTGCAGCAATAATGCAATGAAGCCGCATTAACACATGCTTCAAGCACGTAGTTGGAACAAGAAGAAGAAGTATAGAAGTACAACAAAGAGAACATATTTGAGTTTTCAACTGAGCTTATACTATACAGCCTCTTCAAGCCATGCTTCTATATATTTTTATTAGAGAGTTAGAGAGTATTAAACTTGTTCTAGCATAAGTATTATTTATAAAAAAAATTATAATGTTGAAAAATTTACATGTATATATGAGGTGATTGAATACTTGTAGTTAATTTCTAGAAAAAAGTCAACAGATTGTTCTAAGTGAAAATCTAGTCAATTTGAATAAAAGTATTGATATAGAATGTTGAAAATTTTATACTATATGTAGTAATTAAAATGAAAAAATCTATCTCCATTTTTTTTTTTTTAAATTCCTAAACCTCGATGCATTTATATATAAATCTGGATCCGTCGGCTGTTACTATATATACAATTTGACCTGATCAACTAGCTAGTGAGCAATTGATGATGATGAGAAATTGTATTTGACCTGATCAACTAGTGAGCACTTGTTGGATTTGGATAACACTTAGGGCAGCAAAACATGGATGTCTCTTTGATTTTATTTGATTTCTCTCTGACTTATTCTGGTCAACATTCAACAACGCCTTTGATTGCAACGCAACGCAACCCAGTTTCAGATTATACTATATTTTTTGTTAAGAGAATACAGATATGTTGACA
>JBBYHH010088328.1:0-15230 GCA_038382905.1 Daphne laureola
TCCCGCACATTTCCATTCAAGATCCCAGAAATTACCAATTTTGCCCTCCGGCAATATTTTCCCGGATTTCTACTATTTCTCCGATGTGGGTGTAACAAGAAGTGTGCTAGGGATGAGAAATATGCATGGTGGAGGTGCCCTTATATAGTGTTTAGGATAGACCTAGTCATTAGGGAACCTTAATGCACCATAATGCTAGCCATTAACCCTAACACTAAATGCTATGAAACCTCCAAATTTATGGTAATGGTAGAAAATGAATATTTTTCATGCACATTTTCCATAATTTTCCATCACATTTCCATCATATTTCCAACATGTGCATCTTTCAAACAATCAACCCTTTAATCTATAGTAGGAATTAATCATGATATGTGCCCATAACTTATCACAACCACCAATGTAGTCAAACTCATGGAACTCATGCATTCGATATCTTGACTAGAATTAAAGTGAGGTAAAGAAGAATAAGAGATGAGTATTTTGTCATCAATTGTTTGGTAATTTCCATGCAAGCTCGATTCCCAATCTTCATGGACATTGGATCTTTTGGAGGGGTCGTGGTGAGTCACTTTTGGCTCTTCCATCCTAGTACATTGGGGCTCACCTATGAATGTATAGGTGTCTGCCCTCTTTTTTCCAACCTTAATCAAGGCATTCTCACAAAAAAAAGGTTATAGGCATAGAGAATCCTTGAATATCATGGATACTTTTAAACCTTGTATCATGCAAGCAACCACATCTCATGATTTTAACAAACAACATTTTAACCATATTTAACCCCAAGAATTGGTAAGAACATTTTGAAATTTTTAAAAGAGAGTTCTTAACATGGTAAACATACAAAGCATATTCATGGAGAATTTATTTGTCTATTCCAACGAAAGTCATAACCATGCATAGGATAACTTTCACCCAACGCAATTGCCTTTTGATCATTTAAATTTGCGGGAGTTTCTTTGTCATGATGAGAAACGAATTTGCATTCATCAATACCACACATTTGAATAATCTCAACACTAATCTCATGCTTCATACCATCAAGTACTTTTTCATTAAGCCAAGAAACCCAAGTACGATCATGTGCAATTTCCTTATCCATATGAAAAGTGAATGCATGGACATCGTGTGACTCTCTATGTGGTTTTGATGATTCCAAAACATGAAGTGTTTAAGTGCACAAATTTGATAAATTGAAGGACTTATTTTGAATATTGTTTATCTCAGTTTTAACATCAAAGTTGTTTGGATATAGTTGTAAATATTTAAAAAGAGCAAGAAGCTTCATATTATTCTATCATTTGATGTTAAATCTGTATATATGCATTTTGATTGAATTTCATGATTAATGTGGAGTTGTTTCTTAACCACATTCATAGACTTTTGAAGACCAAAATGCAAGGAGACTTTGAACATTTGAATGAGACATTTTTTATCGGGGATCATCAAGGTATGGAAAGATCAGAATCGAAATAGAGCAAGAAATGAAACAAATAAAGACAACTCTTGATGACACTATGCATCAACACATTAATGGTAAATTTCTCAACCAACAAACAACATACTATCAAATTCTAAACCATTTGGATCTCAATGTCATCCTAAAATTTTCAAATAGGAACATGTTTATGATGATTACAAATGATTAACAACAAGACATGATTGAAGTAGCATGGAGAAAATCATCAAAATTGCTGAAGCCAGACTTCATCAACATGTTGATGATGAAGAGAAAAAAATGCCAAGTTTATTCAAACAACTATCTCATAATCTCCAATGGCTCTAAATCTTTCAGAAGGAAAACAAAATTTAAAGATATCATCTGTAACATCTACTGCATCATTCAGAGACACTCATATACATTTCGAGCATCAATGAAGCCTATATAAAAGAGAAGGACTATTCAAAGAGAACAACTAACACTCTGAGAATTGTATAGAGCCTATACTCAAGAGATCATCATCATTCACTGCTCAAAAATAGTTCAAATACACGACCAAAATTTTGCTCATAAAAGGATTCCAAACAAGCTTTCCTTATTCCTTTAAAGTCTTTCTCAAAGAAAAGCCTTCGGTTTCAAACTTTTATTTTGTAAAATGTCTTTTCTTCTAAGCTTTCTTAGATCAACTTAGCATTTGGTGTTGCAATACTAGTTCTTCAACATTAAGTGATTGAGCTTCCCAAGGAAGACAAATGTCACCACCACCAGCCAACCCTAGTCGCATAAGGCGAAAGCGTGATCGAAAAACGGTGGTGGAGGCGACGTCGATCGTAACCTACTTAAGGTTTTGCGAACCCAAAACCCGGCCCTAAATTTTTTTCTATTTAGTTGACTAAACTTCGTTGCTTAGTCCTAACTGTTTAACGCGTTACAAGTTTTTAAGACATTCTAATAATGCCCTAAACCTGCACCCGAAACACATTAGCGGTTTATACGGAAAATCGCAAGACCAGACAACAAATAAAATTGAGCTCCGCTCAACACCAGATGCACCAGAAGCACCAGAAAGGAGCCTTGACCATCGCACTGGGCAAGTACTCCCCGAGAAAGTAAAAATATACAAACTAGAAAAATGAATAATGCTATCTAACTACACATGCATGCTATGCCTACAGAGCCCAAATTAAGCCGTAATAGAATACTCACTATCCTTGCGTGATTGGGTCGTTAAGACCGGACGATCACACAAGATATTGTTGTTGCTGCTAATCATAAATAGGAAAGTCAAACCATAATCGTACTTACTCAAATATATAATCACACTTATGCATCTCAATCAAGACTACGCCCATAATTGAAGCAAACATCGCTACCTTTAAAGCGGTCTCATACCTCTCATATCAAAATCACAATCACAATACGACCAGGCGGATTCACTCCGCAGGTCGTTACTAGGGTTTCCTAAAAATATTAATATATGAGGGTGAGTCCTTGAGAGGAACCCAGTAAGAGGGTAGGTAAGGGGTCACGGGTTTTCTTTTGAAAACCAGCTGCATAAAAGGTTAGCGTGCAATGTACTAAACAATTCATACAACCTAATATCACATACTTAATGGTGTGCAAATGAAATGATATACGATACAGAAGTCACATCAGACTTTCATAACTAACCTATCCCGAAGGACAGTAGTGGTACCACAATCAGAATTTTATGAACACATAGAACGACAGCCCCCGGCGGCCTATTAGGCATGCCCATATGGGGTCAGAAGCGCATGGTACCAGCGAGAGGTGTCCATCCCCTAAACTGTCGATAGGTCAACTATTGACCATACGGAGCCCATAAATCCATGGTGGATCCCAGAAGAAGCTCCTGAACAAAACCTGCATACCGTTACCATACCATGTAACTAGCCCCGGGAGTCACTGTGCCCTACCCTCGATCCGAGAACTAGCCATTAACTAACCTAATATGCATAAGGAGAATCAATATCTCATATTAAGAAAGTTAAACCCCTTACCTGACAATCAACACACTCTGATGCGACAACCCGCTAATAACGTCTCTTGCGGTCCACAACCACTCGATAAAACACTAAACATATACACAACTAATTAGGACTTGAAACTTCAATCCTAACACACATATCAATAAAAATCAACCAGTTGATCACTTTGGTCAAACCATGCTTAAGGTGGTCAAACAAACTTTTAATCTTACTTAAATACTACTTAAACATCATATGAACATCCTTTATGACTAATTACCAACTTAGTCCCTGAACTTTTCTAAAATATTTAATTTTGGCCCAAATTATAAAAAGTGGCCAACTTACCAAAAGTTCCCAATTTTTTATAGTTTTAAAGAAGTTCACTTTTACTTCTTTTACAAATAATTACCATCATACCCCTTATACTTTTCTCACTTATACAATTTTACCCAAATTTCCATAACGAGGTCAAATTTACCAAAATGCCTCCAAATTTACATTTAGGTTCTAAAACACTAAGTTTCACTTTACTATCCACTTCTTACCAATTCTTACTTAATCTTTTCCAAAATTTTCATTTTGGCCCATATTTTCATAAAATGACAAACTTACCCAAAAGTTATCAATTTCCACTTTTATCTTTAAATGAGCTTAATTATCGTTAATTTGTCAACTATTAACATACAAGTCCCAAACTTTACCAAAATTTCCATTTTGGTCCAAAACTTTTAGTAAGTGACAAAACTTTCCTTAATCACCTAATTAGCTCATTTTCACCCAACTTAATCATTTTCACCCAAATTCATGATTAATTACACAAACACTAAACGTTTTCACCACATGAGCAATTCGGCCAACACTTAACATTTTTACCAAAAATATTTTTCCTCTACAAACTTTCACCAATTTTCTTAAGTGCTCTTAACAACAATATTCCAACATAACTTCAAACTTTAAAAAAGAAAATTCCCATCATTTCTCAACCAAACAATTCGGCCAAACATGTACTTTTTTGAAGAAAGTGTTCTTCAACTTTCTACCATAACACACATACTTAGAATCATCTCTAAACCAACATAAAACATGATTTTAAACAAAGAAGATCAACATTCTTTCCTCAAGTTAATTTCATCCGAACACTTGTATCATCATCCATGATGATTTCTACTTAACTTAAAGTATTAAACATGTTCATAAACAACCCAAGAACACATATTAATACTCACTTCCAACAAAATCCACATTTTCTTCAAAATCATCAACAATTCAGCTAACTCTTAGCTACTTCTTCCAAGATGATTCAAACATGGTTCCAAGTATTAAACATGCTCCAAATTCATCCAAGAACATGAATCAAGCATCATTTCAAATTTGAAACATGCTTTGAACGTTATCACTACTTAAAAAATCCATAAAAATATCCAATCTTCATGGAAACATGTAGTAAATCTTCATACTACTCCATAATAACCACAAATTCATGCTTCCCTCAAGCAATCTCCAAGAAATCCTTGTAGAGATTTTTCCAAAAATCTCTTGAGAAATTCAGCCTTAAGAAGAAAAAGAAAGGAGATGAGCTTAACATCCACCATACTTAGTTTCATCTTTAAAACCACCTTAAAACAAGCTCACCTTGAGATTATCTTTAAGAAATGTTGACAAATCCTCTCCAAAGAGTCCCTTGAGAATTCGGCCAAAGAGGATAAGAAGGAGATGAAATGCTTTCCAACTTCCAAGCTCACTTCCATGAAGAAATACACATGAAATCATGTTTTTCTTTGATTTTGGTGAAAGTTTGATGAAAGGTGATGAAGCTTTGCTCAAGAACTTTAAGGACAAAGGAAGAAGAAGATGAAGACCATGGATGGTAGAATGAAGATGGGGTTGCCGAATATATGGAGTAAGGGAGATGAGATGATATGGAATGGATAAAATCTATTTACACATCATGCCTTAATCATCACATTTTTATTCAACACTCCATCTTTCCATGATGTCTTCCAACTACCAAATAGTCACCAACATGTGCCAAAATCCTTCCCAAAATTGGTTGTACATGTGTATGAACGAAATACCCCTTTCTGTCTAATTTTCCAAAATGACCATTTTGCCCTCCGGAGCCAAATTTTGCCAAAATCGCCCGGGACTCACGGACCATCTTAAAAGTGTGAAATCCTATTTAATCTACCTTAAATTAATTCTCGGGACACTGAAATTATTAGAAAATGTGTTCCTGCATATTTAAAACTCAGTCCCAGAAATAGTGAAATTTGACCTCCGGGCAATTCTTCTCGGAAAATCACTATTTGCCAATGGTGACTGTAACAAGAAAGGTTTATAGATTTTGATATCAATGCATTGATCATTGAACACATTTTGCTTCTAAGTCCTATGAGTCAGACAAACGTTTGGTATAAATCCTGTGTGTCAGGCAACCTTGTGAAAAGTCATGTTAGTCAGGCATTTGTAAGTCTCATGTGTTAGGTATTGGTAAAGTTCTGTAAGTCAGGAAAATTTAAAGTCATGTGTGTCAGGCACATTGAGTAAGTCTTGTGTTTCAGGCATTAATGATAATGTATTAACTCTCAAGTTGATCTTAAAGAAAGGCGTACGCCAAGTGGACTGAACCTCTATAACTCTTTATGTCCTTCTACACTTGTTTTGCTTGCTCCTACATCATCAATCTATTGGTACCTTTGCTTTACAAGTGGTTTTCAAAACTTTGGTTTATCAACGCGTTGATCAAGTTTTAAACAATTTTTGTTTTCAAAGTTAGAAAGTGTTTTTGTGGATCAAGACCAATTCACCCCCTCTTTACTGTATCTGGGACTTCAATTGGTATCAGAGTAAGTCACTCGAGTCATTAAACCTCACGGTTTAAGAGTTCTAAGATCATGGCATCCACATCTAGTTGCGAAGGACAATGCATCCCTAGACAACCACTATTTGATTATGACTACTTCAGATGGTGGAAAATAAGGATGAAAATCCACATCAAGGCCATGCACTACCAACTATGGAGAAATATTAGTGATGGGCCAGTAGTCATTCCACTCATACCTCTTAAGAAATATACATTTGAAGATGGTAGAAACTTTTTTATCAATGCAAAGACGGTAAATGTGATACTTTTTGCTTTAACTCCTGAAGCTGCTAATCTTGTTTATTCATGTGTTAGTGCATAAGAAATTTGGAACACATTGATTAATCTCTATGAAGAGGAAATACAGGGAAGTTTGCTTGAATTCTTTTCTTCAAATGAGAATTCTTTAGCAAAAGCAGAAAGATTAGATTAATCATTTGTAAGTATTGTGCTCTAAGGCCAATCAGTTATACATTGGTTTAGGATAATGACATGATTCAATAATAATATATAAAGGCATATGTTCATACATTGTGTTTGTTATTTACTGCGCTTATGAATTAACGGACATATAACGTTAACCTTGGAATATAAGATATTCCTAAATGATCCCTAGTCAAGGATTATAATGAACAAACGGGTTGTTATAGTGTGTGTGAGACTAGTATAAGAGAAGAATTCAGGGGATGAATTTTGACTTATGATTACATGACGGAAGTGTTCATGTAGATGAATTGACCCACGTGAGATCATTATGTAAATCGTAGAATTTATAGCACAAGTATATCTCACTGGTCATCATGCTCTGATGTTCTTTGACTTGAAATAATGAAGATCCACTAATGTGAGAAACTTATTCAGATTCTAGAAAGGACCGCTTTTAACAGAAATGGAATAGACTAGTTTCGGTAAGTTAGCAAAACCGTTGAGTTGGACTGTCATGACTAAGAAAGGATTCAAACGCTCCTTAGCTACAATAGATATTATCATGGCCATGGTTGAATGTTAACAAGGATTATTGATTTCATGCCTCGGTTGAAAGCGGAGATTGTTTTTTAAGGAACACACTAAGTACGTTATGGACGATAATTACCTTGGAGGTGGTTCTGTTGCTTAGATTAACTTCTTCGTTAATTGGGTAGCTGCGATGTGTTTCTAGAGACTGCTCACAACTTGTAATTATGAATTAGATTCATAATTACTGCCAACTTAATGGGAACCTATGGGGTCACACGCATAAACAAGAGTTTATGGGGTGTGGCGCAAAAATTGAGAGAATTGGACATTAAGTGATACTTTTAGAAAGATTGGTCACTTAAGTGTAAATAAGGGAAAATTACTATCCTACTCCTAGTAGGAGTAGGATGCTCATGGATGGATATAAATACATTCATCCATGAGCCCGAAAGAGTATCTTTTACATAAGATGTTGAATCCGTGCTAGTTTTTTGACTTCCTGCAATTTTCTCTCATTTTTTCTCCTGTCTTTACGCCATTATTGGCAAATTCTTCTGAAGATTTTTTCACTACTAGCACAGTGCTAGAAGAGATCTCCTTCTACATCATATTGGAGTTGGTGATCATTAGGATAGCTTCTTATGTGTGGATATACACAGAGAGCGGTGATTTCAGCGTTAACTACGATGAAAAGTTTCTAAATTGAGGTAATAATTTTAAATGACTATTCTACTCAGTTCTAGATGGATATGTGTGAGGAATTCTGTTATATTCTGCTGCTTTGTTTTGAAGATTTTAGGTCTTTTAGATTCTCATTTCATGTTCATATTGTCATATAGACACGTTTTCATCGTGGATTAAAAGGCATGATATCTCCTGATATAATCATGCTCATTTGTACAAGAATATGTAAGTGAAGGTAGAATACAAAAATATACAATAAAGAGCCAAAATATTATGTACCTTTCAGACTTGGAAAACAGCTTAAGGAATACTTATTCCTTGCTCCAAATGTATGCTCATTCCTCGCTTGTTCTTGATGGATTGTCTCATTGATTTCTTCTAGGATGATGGAGGATGGAGATGAAGATGAAGATGGCTCCCTTGATCACCAAGAGAAGAGAAGAAGTCAAACTAAATGGAGATTCCAAGAGGTGGAATGTGTGGTAGAGAACACAATATAGATCCACATTTAATCTCTAAGAATAACCCAAGATGGCTCTAATTGATAAGAAGAAGAAGAAGAAGAAGAAGAAGAAGAAGAAGAAGAAGAATATTAAAAGAATTATGTGAACAAGTGTAAAACCTAATGACCATTCTTCTCATCTATTTATAGATAAAGAAATGTCCATTAGAATTATGCTAATTATTTCACCATTTAAGCTTACATTTAAGCTCTCACGGCTTCTCATTTGACTATTCCACTAACTATTTATTTCCTTGAAATGAATAGACTTTATCCCTTATAGTTTCTTCAAAATTCCGTCCATACATATATTGCCATTTAATGGAGTTATTCCATGGTGCAAGGTGCATACACCTTGTACCAAAATTATCAAAATACTCATACTTTGATAAAAGGTGTTGAAGGTGATTATAGATATAAAATGAGGTTTGAAATTATACAAAATAGTTCCAAATAATTTCATTTCACATAATTGAGCTTCTTTAAGCTCATTAGTGCACTTTTATCAAAATACTCTTACTTTAATAAAAGGTGCCCTAATGGTTTCTTCTTCTTCTTCTTCTTCAAATTGAGTTGAGGTTAGTTACCTTTAACTAACTTGAGCTCACAACTACTTTTAGTTTTAGTGAGCTAACTTTGAGCTACACTCCTCTGAGCAGGAGTACCATCTCAAAAAGTTCTTGGTGCGTCAGGAAATTCCAACATGTTTTAGACCCAAAATTTCTACAGTGGTACCAGAGCCTCTTGTAGAACACTAGAATATTTTGTGTGATTTATTGCCTTTAATTCAATAATTAAATTGTTTCATGTTTAATTAATTATTAAAATTAACTTGGATTAATTTCTAATTAATTATATACTGCTGAAATTTATTTCATTGATTAAATTCTAGAACGGGTAGTCCGAAGAAGGTCGGTCTTGCTTCGGATGTGGGAATCGTTCTAGAATTGGTAAATTTTAAAAATAAAATTTTTTACTTCAATTCACTACCACTGGACATGACAAAGGAAGTCACCCGGAAGTTAATGGGTAGTGGACTTTGGGCGTAAAATGTCCGGAAACGTGAAAAACTGGGCGTTGGATTTTTTCAAAAAATGGGTCAGATTTTTTAATTCTGACAATAATCCCGACCTCAGATGGCAATAGAGATCGCATAGTTGGATCCGGGAGGTCGAAAACTTGCAGTCTGGAAACTTTCGTTACAATCAGAGCTTAAACGGGCAGTGGCGGTTCACCGGCAGGTCTGGAACCCTGAGCCGAGCAGATCCGCCAACTCAATCCAGGGAACCGGCCCGGCTCGGCTCACTGGATGCGGCCCAAATGTAGGGGTGGCCACTATAATTTCGTGCTATTTCTGAAATCGCTTGGAACTTTAATGTTTTACATTTTCACCACTATCAACAACTTAATTAAGTTAAAAATTACGTATAAATTCATTTTTAACTCAAATTGAGCCCCGTTTTTTCTAGTAGCTTCACAATAAAATCCTTTATATGTTAAAATTTTAATTTTATCATTTTGTATGATATATTTGTGGCATGGTGCATGGTTATAGCCTTGGGAAGTTGTAATTTTAAATACGGCCTGCGTGTCGTGCCTTCTCTCAATCTTCTTTTTGTAAAATTCTCTCCTCATCCAATCCTCTATGTGAAAGAGGTTTTCTGTATATTACGTAATTTTGAAGTGTTTGGAACATGGAAAAATTTTGGAGACTTAAAGAAAGGCGTCGGAAGGACTCCCGGGAGCTAAACTTGGAGACTTAGAATAAGTTTTCTTGTTCAGTGTCCTTGGCTCGGAATGATTATAGGCATTGAGCTATAACCATTGCACATTTATTTTATGTTGTAGTATGCATGATAGGTTGATTATATGTATACTAGGCATGTATGCTAAATCAACTGGAGAAAAATAAAATTGGTGAGAACAAAGAATCAAAATCTCTCAACGCTTTATCAAAACTAATGGTCTTCCATTACAAGGCTTTTCAAGTAATTCGATCGGTGAATATTTTTTTGTTATTGCCAAAGTAAGGTACCATTTTTCAGTCTTATCAAAGAAAGTGCTTGTAACATGTATGATTTTGACCATTGTCATTATAGTTGGGTTATAGTGAAATTGAGACCGGATTGAGTGGGAGGTAAAATGGATATTACCGCCAAAGCGGGATAAAACATTTTATGCTCTGCTCAATGATCCAAGAGTTGCATGATATGCAATTAACATAGTGCCTACCTATGATAACTGTTATTCAAGAACTAGCCAAAGCGGGTTTGAGTTGAATGGGGTACTTGGGATCTTGGCCCGCTAAAACACCTTCAATGCGCTATAAGGTGCTTCAGATTGTTTATTCAAGGGCTATCATCTGATAAAATACTGGGAACACCCTTTTAATACTATAAAGGCCTAATTGCAAGGATGTAAATGATTTAATCATGTTCTTACCGAGTCGATGTTTGCATGTTGTAGATTTATCATGGGCCAAAACACAAACACCTCATCCCTATGATCTGTCTTTTTAAAAGGGAAGCTTAATGACATCAACTTTGCCACTTGGTATAATAACTTACGAGTTATTATTATGCAAGAGGAGAAGTTTTATGTGCTAGAGAAGCCTCTGCCTAAGAAGTTGCCATGCTCGGTGCCAAAAGAGGATATTGACACTACGAAGAAACATTATCGTGACAACAATGATGTTACGCACTTCATGCTCTCTTCAATGCATCTAGTCCTAAATGCTTTGCACCAAAGGATGGATGGGTTCGATATGATCGAAATTTTGAAAATGGGAGAGAGGTACGCAGTATCAAAGAAGCTACTCGAGTAAGATATCTTGCCAGTGTTGACTTTGTTATCTTCAACCACTTTGTTTTGATGATTCCAAAACCTTGACGACCATTTTGAAAAGTTTTGATAAACACAAGTCTCTCACCAAGATTATTATTTCTTGGTTGTTTAGATAAAAAAATATTGGGATTAAAATGCAAAGTATGCAAAAGTGCAAGAATTCATATGTTATTAAGAACACATTGCATATTTTCATAATTGATCATTTGGATCCATTTTCTTCATCAATGTGGACTTGTTTCTTAGCCACATTCACAGATAAATCAAAGAATACATGCTGGAATTCAATCCTATGGAAGGAACAATTGAATTCTTCATCAAATCAAGGAGATCCCTGATTGACAAGATACAATCAGCTCATTTAAGGAAAGAAATCCAAGAATGCTTGATGCAGCAGGCATCAACGCGTTGATGAGCAGAAGACTCAAAACTCAAGCTTCATGATTCATAAGCTATGAAGCAATCATTCAAGAACCAAATCACTCCACTATTGAGCAACAACTAAGAGAGGAAGTCTACAAGTGTAAAGCTCTCAAAGATGTCAAAGATCAAAGAAAAAAAACCATCAAGTTCTTAAAGCTAGTATTCATCAACATGTTGATGGAAGAAGATAGAAATTTGTGAAGATCTGCAATGTCTAGAAATCAATTAGTCAACGGTCATAAAATTCCAAAATGGAAACTATTCATACACAATGATTATGTGATTATGTCAGACGCTCCTACCCATTTGTGAACAACTTGAGCCTATAAAAGCTAAATAAGAAGGAAGAGGTGAACACTACACACAATATGCAGAACAATACATACTGAGATCAGGCCCATCTGTATATTCTTCATCATCCTTATCACTCTCATAGATCAAAAGTTGCTCTTAGAGATATCATTCAAAAAGCTGCTATCATCCTCAAGATCATATGCAACAAACTTTTACAATCACCAGAGAGTTCATTATCAGAGAAGCCTTTATATTCTCTACATCCCATTCTTGTATAAGGGTATCTCTCTAAAGCGTATATAGATCAACTAGATTAGTTGGTGGTGATAGACCAGTTCTTCATCATTGATTAAGTGAAACTTCCCAAGGAAGAGGAAGGTTGATAGGATCCTCTATCAACGCGTTGATCTAACATTACTATCTACATTATAAGTCTTGTTAGTCAGGCAATCTTGGCATAAAGTCTTGTGTGTCGGGCAACCATTATACAAAGTCATGTTAGTCAGGAAATTGTTAAGTCATGTTAGTCAGCTAATTGGTTAAGTTCTGTTAGTCAGGCATTTGGTGTAAAGTCTTATGTGTCAGGCAGCCTTGTTCAAGTCCTGTGTTTCAGGCCTCAGTTTTAGTAGAGAAAATCTCAAGTGTGACTTGAGTAGAGGACGTAGTTTGTGTTGACCGAACCTCTATAAATCCTTATATGCTTCTCTCTTCTACACTTCTATATTTGTGCACACCATCAACACGTTGATATCTTTCTACTACAAGTATACTCAAAATTGATTTATCAACATGTTGATCAGAGGGTTTTGGTTGAAAAGTCAAAGGTTTTAAACCTATTTTAAGACCAATTCACCCCCATCTTGGCCATACTTGAGTCTACAATTGGTATCAGAGTAGGTTTCTTAAAAGAACCTGGCGGTTTAGAGACAAAGATCAGATGACCAGCACATCCATGTATGAAGGACAAAACACAACCAAGCCTCCCTTTTTTATGCAACAAATTTCAACTGGTGGAAGAATAAAATCAGAATTCACATCCAATCTATTGACTTTGACATATAGAGATGCATCATCACTGGAAACCAGATTTCTACCAAGAAGAATGCTGAAAGACTTGAAGTACCAAAGGCATATGCTGAATATGGTAGAGAGGATGATCATATTTGCACACTAAATGTCAAGGCTATCAACATCCTCTGTTGTGCAATGACTCCTGATCAGTACAATCTTGTCTTCTCATGTGACAATGAACATGACATGTGGAACAAGCTTCTAGTCACATATAAAGGTACTGCACAAGTCAAGGGCACCAAGAAGCATATGAGCTGTTTACAATGGAGCCCAAAGAGCATTGAACACATGTTTAAGCGGTTCAATGAGATACTCACACCTCTCAAGCAACTAGGAAAAACATATACAAATAAAGAGCTAGTAAGGAAGGTTCTATGGAGTATACTTTCTAGTTGGAGAACCATTGTAGAAGCAATCAATGAAGGTGGAAGAATGGAAACACTCACAATAGATGAGTTGTTTGGCAAGCTGCTCACCTATGAAATGAAGGCAATAGAGGAAGAAAGAATCCTCAACAAGGGAAAGAAAATTGCCCTGAAAGTTCAAGAACATCCTTAATCTGACAAAGATGATAGTGAAGATGAAGCTGCTCTTATTGAAAGAAAGTTTAGAAAGTATTTCAAATCCAAGAGTAGAGGTATTGATAGAGAGAAGAAAGATGGAAGAAACTCCTCAAAGGTGACAATCTACTACAAATGCAATGAAAGAGGACACATAGCCCCTGATTGTCCACAACATGAAAAGAAGAACAAAAAGAAGGAGAACAGATCCTCCAAGAACAAGACTAGACATAAAATGATGGGTGTTTGGAGTAGCAGTGATGTTCATCAGATGAAGAGAATGAAGCAAACA
Source organism: Daphne laureola (assembly GCA_038382905.1). Lineage (NCBI taxonomy): Eukaryota > Viridiplantae > Streptophyta > Magnoliopsida > Malvales > Thymelaeaceae > Daphne > Daphne laureola. The sequence continues at coordinate 13,923 of JBBYHH010088328.1, forward strand.
TCTGCTTCATACCCAAGAAGATGATATGGAATCCATCTGCTCGACCTCAAGTTTATCAAGTACAGATAGCTACTATGAACGCGTTGACGACCACGAAGATGAGGTAACTGAACTTACTCAAATATTTCAAGAGTATGAGTCTTTAGTTTTTAGATTAAAATCTGAAAAGAGTAATTTTCTAAAAGAAGTGGCAAGTCTAAAGTCTAAAAATGAAAAGCTTTTAACTGATTTGAAAAAGCTTGCTGGTAGTGAAAAAAACTTAGATCTTGTATTAGGAAATCAAAGAACTATTTGTAACAAAATAGGTCTTGGTTATCAGACAGAAAAGAAGCAAGCAATTTTGAAAAACAAGTTTTCAAAAGTCACACTTGTAACTTGACAAGTCTGTCATAGGAAAGGTCATTCCTCACTAGACTGTTTGTTTAGGAACACAAGAGTCATCAAGGGACTGCATCAAGTTTGGGTAATCAAGAAGATCCCAGACAAGGGAGGACCCAACGGTTAGAGTCCCAAAGAGAGTTAAACTTCTCTTAAAAAGGAAAAGAGCATAAAGGGAGTAGGAGACTTAAGCAAGATTTGAGTTACTAGTTGTTTCTTTAAAACAAGTAACAACTTATCTTGTTTCTTGATTATTAGGAGTTATTTTGTTAAGATACTATGCTACTAACCATGAGAACGTGAAAGAGTTTTATTTTCTATATTACAGGTATAATGAATGGACACAGATTGTCTATCAATGCGTTGATGGCAAGTCATAAAAAAGTGTTTATCAAAGCACATCATAATTACAGGGCTATAAAGCTTGGAAAATTGACCTCACATGTTCTACATGGAATATCAATTTCTGGGAAATCGAAAAGTTTACTGCAAAGGCTTCATTAGCAAGTAAAATCTCCAAGGGAAGTAAAATTGTGTGCATTGCATGAATGGATATTAAAATTGTGTATTATGGAAAAACAATTCATAATTATACAATTTATTTTATCCAGATTAACTTCAGTGCTAAATTATATCAGGCATTAGGAAAGTTAAAGGAATTAAAATGAGGCTAGAAGTTGAAAGGATAAGATGTTAAGATTTCCATCAAAATGTTGATAACAAACTCAACGGTTAGAAATTTTATCATTTTATTTTCTTACCGTTGAAGAAAATCATCTGGAATGGTAAAAAATCCTCCCCTCCTTAGGTATAAAAGGGAGATCCTTTGAAACAAGGAAGGTTGCATCTGATTGAGCAATTGCAATCTCTTCCTTTGTGAAAGAAATCAAGAGATCCTCTTTCATTTCAAAAGCCTTACCTTATTCGAAT
>JBBYHH010088438.1:0-36805 GCA_038382905.1 Daphne laureola
GTCCAACTTGTACGAATGAACTGTACCAATGTACATGGGATAAAATCATGAAACTTTTCATGGATATATCCCTATGTGTCTAGTTTAATACACATTTTACAATTCTTAATTCGGACCACTGTGGAATTAATTAAAAATGTTTGACTGACCGTAGGTCAAACTGTGCGCGGAAATTGCCAATTTTCCGAAAGTCACTATAATTCCATCAAATGATCTTTGAATAAATTCTCGGGACATAGACTTCATTTATGACCATATTCCAATATATGTCATTCGTTTGTCCCGTCAAATTTCCTAAATGACCATTTTGCCCTTCCGAACCAAAATTTGGCAAAATATCCTACTAGCCATAAAATGACGTTCTGAACTCAAATACCACCATTAGAACTTCAAATTATGACCCGAAATAACTGATTTCATTTATCAGACTCCCATTTACAACATTTTACATTGTCTTGATAAATTTACAAACCGACCACCGGATAATTACATCGGAAAATAGTATTATTCCGGGGTGGGTGTAACAATAACAGATCCCCGATTGGGTTATTCGAAGGGGGTTTAACCGATTCAATGCACATTCTAACACATTCTCTCATCTAACGAGCAAAATTGAGAAAACAATAACAGGATGGAACTACAAATTGCTCTCCAAAGCTGGTAAGGAGGTCTTATTGAAAGCAGTCACCCAAGCCATACCTACCTATACCATGTCAGTTTTCCTCATCACCCCGGATCTATGCGAAAAAATAGAGAGGAAAATGAACCGATATTGCTGGTCTCACAACAAATCGGGGTCCGGAATGTTTTGGACAAAATGGGGGGGAGCTTTGTAAAGATAAGCAGAGCGGTGGCCTTGGCTTCAGGAAACTACATGATTTTAACAAGGCTATGTTAGCAAAACATGGATGGAGGTTACTTACACGCCCGAAGTCTTTGTGTGCATGGGTGCTTAAACATAAATATTTTCGCAACACAGACTTCTTTCATGCAAACAAAGGAAACTCTCCATCTTTGACATGGCATAGTATCTTGGAGGGACGGACCGTTCTGGAAAAGGGAGTCCGATGGAGGCTGGGCGATGGCAAAAATATTAAGGCGTGGAGTGAACCGTGGCTACCGAGAGCATACCCTTTTCGGCCTTATGGACCAATGCAACAGGGCGATGAAACTCTACTTGTATCAGATCTTTTTGATGATTCCACACATGAATGGAACCAAACTTTATTGCAATAATTATTTTCAACAGAGGATGCAGCAAGAGTTAATTCGCTACCGATACGGGACGGGGCTGGTCTTGATGTTCTGATGGGGCAATACGAGTCTTCCGGCGAGTACTCTGTAAAAAGCGGGTATCATCTCCTTCAAAACCTGGATAGTGACGAAGTCAGACTTCCCGAGAGGAAGATTTGGACAATGATTTGGGGATCGCAGATGCTTAAGAAAACTAATATTTTTGTGTGGCGATTATTTAAGGGGTGTTTACCGGTGAAAGCGGAGCTTGCAAGGAGGCACATTCAGGAGGATGCTTCATGTCCCTTATGTGAACAGGAAATGGAGACAGATCTACACATATTATTTCATTGTGACAAGGTAGGGCCGATTTGGAGCATGAGGGGGTTGTAACGCATACTAGATGAGTCTCCGGCACAACTTGTCCCGTGGTTTCACTTCGTGGACAATATTAAGCCGTCGGGCGGATGTGAGCATGTCTTTATCATTGATTGGACAATCTGGTTTCATAGGAACCATAAAGTTCATGATAATGTTACTTTTAATCTCCATAATATTTTGTGGCAGGTAGAGAGATCCGTAAATGAAGTAAGCATGGCGAAGGCTCATGGACCGGTTCTCTTGGAAGCAAATTGGGCACCGCCACCGCCGGGATGGATGAAACTCAATGCAGATGCGGCGGTAGATGCTTAGGGTCGTGCGGGAGTAGGTGTGGTCTTGCGTGATCATGAAGGAAAGATAAAGGCAGCGATGGCTCACACTTGCCCATGGTAGGCCGACGTCTTTCATGCTGAATGTATGGAGGTTAAGGGGCGCTTACAATGGCTTCTGAGATTCAGCTCCCGTCGTATCATTGTTGAAACTGACGCGAACACAGTTGTGAGAGCCATCCTATCAGGAAGAGAACTCAGATCAGAAGCAGGATTAACTATTGCAGTTGTTAGAGCTATGTTGACAAAATTTGAAGTTTGGCAGTGCAACACTGCTACCGGCAAGGAAATAGAGTAGCCCACGAGCTAGCTCGATATGCATTGACGGCAGAGACACAGGCTATCTAGGTCGGATGTACTCCCCCATTTGTTATGAATCACATATGAATTGCCAAATATGTACTTTGACGGTGCTCTAGCTTTTCTCTACCTCTCTCTATTCTCTCTCTCTCCCTTCTTTGCCCCCACTGGGCGCTCGGGGTTTCTGCCTGGTATCTTCCGCGTTGTTCTTTTAGGACAGTAGCGAATCCAAACCTAGGTAGATTTTCTCTTGTTTCGCCTTCGGCTTTAAAATATGAGCACGTCTGCTGATCCCCCTTTCTATCAAAAACAAAAAACAAAAAACCCTAGGTCAAATTGAGAAAGGATATATGGATATTTAAATGAACACAATTTTACTGCAACCAGGGGTTGAGGGAACTCCTCCTTTCTGCATACGTGGCATGACGTTATTGGTTCGTGCTACTACTATTAATTACGGGGCTGCCACTATTTATTATGGGATGTGACAATCCGTAATTAATTAGGGTGTTAGCAACCAATAACGTCATGTCACGTATATGAGAATAAGGAGTTCCCTCCACCCGGGTTGGAGCAAAATTTTATTCTATTTAAATTATGAATATTAAAGTAGAATTTTATGATCAAGAAGTGGTGTAAGTTCACTATTACGTACGTATCATTTAGGGAAACTTTCAAATACCTCCCTGAGATTTGTCATAATCTGCAGTTTATCCCATTGGTTTTCAGAAACCTATAGTTAGCCCCATGAAGTTTAGTAAAATCATAAATTATCCCCTTAACCAGTTGTGTTGCTAGTTGATTCTTAAAGATTTTAGTAGTAATTACACTACTATACTCAAAAATAGTTAAGGGGCAGGTCGAGATCACTTGTGTCCCAGAATGATGGATTTGCCTGCGTTTTTGCGGCCTGAGCTCGTCCGCGTCGTGAAGGTGACTAGACAACAATAACGGCTAGACAGGGTGGCCGGTTGGGGAGGGAGAAAGGAGAGAAGCAAAATGTTGGGACTGAAGTGTTAGGATAAAAAATATTAGTGATAATAAGAATAGTTAACCCTATAATTCTTAAAGGTCAACTAACAACACAAATAGTCAAGGGGATAACTGAAGATTTTAGTAAACCTCGAGGGGGTAATTGCTGGTTTCTGAAAACCGAGGGGGCAAACTGCAGATTATGAGAAACCTCAGGGGGGTAATTGTAAGTTTCCCAATAAAATAAGTGATTTTTTTTTTTAACTACTCATAAAGTAATGCTTATAATTTTTACAAGGAAATATTTTTTTTATATTGATTTTTTCCTGCAGTTAGATATCCATTTTTTACAAGGCTTTATTATCATATAGTCCCCTTAACTATGTTGACTCAATCGCTTTAGTCTCTGAACTATAAAACGTGTCAACTCAGTCTCTCAACTATACACTCTCAAACACTTTACCCATTTGACCGTATAAATAATGCTAGTTAACCTTAGGGAAAATGCATATTTTGATCCTAATTGTTCTTTCTAATATATCCTCAAAATCCCTAAACCTATCAGATCTAACAAAAATATTATCTCATCGGATTTTATAGGTGAGTGGGTCGGGTTGAATAACAGAGCAGAGTTACCCACTACAACCCCTTGAAGTTTTAAACTTAAGTATGTGCAATGTAATGTTTTAGATTCTTACAAATAGGTCACTCATCTATAAAAAAACTAACAATGTAAGAATCTCATTGAGTGAGTTACCAAGTTAAAGGACTAAAGTGTTTGAATTTAGATAGTTCAGTTCAGGGACTGAGTTGACACGTTTTATAGTTCATGGACTAAAGTGCGCGAATTAATATAGTTCAGGGGACTATTTGATAATAAAGTATTTTTATAATTAATTATAAAATCCATCTTATAATTTCCAATGAAATAAAATTAAAGAATCAATTCAAATTTCATTTTACTTCACTGCCTAACACTCCTTCCGTACTTCGAAAGATGTCTCATTTGTTTTAGCTGTTTCAAAGTTCAATGTTTGACTAAAATATTTACAAAGAAAAATAGTGAAATTTTTTTATAGAAAATTATATTTATGAAACTTATATTGCAAATTATGATACACATAAAAAATAATCCATCCGTCTCATAAAGATTGTAATATTTCTTTTACTGTTTCAAGTTGCAGTGTTTGATTCAAAATTTAACTAACATAAACAGTGAAATATATATATATATATATAAATATTAGATTTCAAATTATGAGAAACATATGAATCATTTAACTTTACATGTCTATGACTTCATAAAAATAAATCGTAGATTAAATACTGTAAAAATAACAAAGAAATGTTGTAATCTTTGTGGGACGCAGGGAGTATTTAACTTTAGATGTCTAAACATAGATGAAAAAAATCATAGATTAAATACTGTAAAACAACTAAAATAAATGAGACATCTTTTAAAGTACGGAGGGAGTATAACAAAAAAATAGAATGCACGTAGAATTTTAATATAAAAATCACGTAAAATATCAAATATGTTTTTGTTAAACAAAACAAGTTTATTACTTATAAAAACAAAAACAAAAACAAAAACAAAAACAAAATGTTTTTGATTAATTGGATGGCGGTGCACCATTAGAAAGGGTGGTGATGCAGTGACGAAGGCGCGATGGTGCAACGACAGAGGAGCGGTGTTATATGATGCTATTGGCGGGGAGGGATGAGTCAAAATGTACAAGTCTAAAGTTTAAGGGTTAATTTGTCACATTTAGAAATCTTAAGTTGAAAATAAAACATTAAAAAAAAAATTTTAACGGAATCCGTCAAGCTATTTAACGGTAGTGGCAAAATAACCTCATTTCCAAAATATTGATGGCAATTTGACTCCTAAAAATGTTTAGTGGTAAAAAGTTGCCACCCCCAAAGATTAGTGGTAAAATTAGCCATTTTCGCCTTCTCACTAGGACTTACATTTTTTAATGGGTAAAGTGCACCTATAGTCCCTGAACTTAAATGTTTGTACTATTGTAGTCCTCTTTTAAGTTTTTGTACTATTAAAGTCCTGTTTTAGAAGTGTTTCTTAAATCGTGGTCCTTTTTGGACTTTTCCGTTAGTTTGGCCGTTTGAACTGTGAAGTTACCATAATACCCCTGATTAATTGAAAACCCAATGCCAGCGTGTAAAGTTGGAGCCTCTTCATTTGCCACGCTGTCTCCATTTGACACGCTGGAGACTTTCGAAAGTAAGAATTGTCTCCTTCTTTTGCACTGCATTAAATGTGCCTAACCAGCCCACCCATCAAAAACTTCTGACACGAAACCCCTTAGTAGAATGACATTAGGCTTTTAGTGTGTATTGAAATCAAAGCACGGTTTCAAACACTAAATCAATCAAATATATTTATAAACACCTTATTTTAGCTCTAATAATGTCTTATCATAGTACGGTGGCTCAAAAAAGAGGGATCGAACCCAAAAGAATCAAGCGTTTAGTGGATTAACATGTTGTGTGTGTTATCCAAGATGGCAGCAAGGAATTGAAGGTGATGATGGTAAAATGATGATGATGCGAGCAAGAAGACATAGAAGAGAACAAATGGAGGGGAAGAAGGTGGCAAACAAGGATACTCAATCATGGGCTCTCTAAGGATCAAAGTGAGTCCTAATGAACATGCGTGTGTCTAAAATGGTGTCCTAATGGTGTCCTAGATGTTGGAAACCCGTCGTCTCACCTGTTTGGTAAGGCAGAGAAAGAACTCCAATGAATGATGTTTCCCAACTCCCATGATCTTTTGTTAAACCATTTAAAGGTTTTAAAACAAAGTTCACGAAAGAACTAAGAAGTCCAGACACGACCCGAAGTTCAGAGTGTGTTTTCCTACAAAGAAAGAAAGAAAGAAATAAATAAATAAAGATATACAAGTAAATAGTGTCGATGTCCTCCAAGTCTTCCTCTATTTTAGTCCTTCAGCTGCAGATATCCATCCCGCTCTTCTCTCCAATTCATGATCATAGCCAGGTTCTTTGCAAGTTTTATATGACGGATATGAGAATATGTCTCGACAAGTAACAATATAAATTACAAGTAACTTGCAAAGTAAGTAATGGAAGAGAGAAAGGTTGAAGAGACTTACAGGGGGTGACGGGCCCCTCCAAGAAGAAGGGTTGACCCTGATTCGGCAAGTTAACATAGTCCCAGTTCTTAGTTCCACCTTTTGGAGATGTTTTGCATTGTAATTCTAGCTTTTAGTGTGGCCCCAGTTTAGTGTTTGGTCTTCTAGAGTTTCCTTCCTCGAACTCCCAGTCATTAAGTTCTTAGTAGTATTGTTGCCATGTGAAAAACATAGCAATGACTCAGTTATTATGTTGTACTCAAGAGTATATGTTGGTACACGTACATTCTCTACTAAGTATGCTCCCTTATTTTGAATGCATACACTAAAAAACGGTATGACACAAACAATGGTGATGAGTCGTATGCTTATTTTGCAAGACAGGAGTAGAGTAATATACTCCTATAATTCTCATATTTTACAGTTACTTATCTCGTGTTTACTACTCAGTCGTTGAGTATGCAATTCTAGCATATTTCTCAATAGTATTGCCTTGAGACATATTATATAGTATTCCCCTATTATTGATATCAGTGTTGTCATTTAAACTCCACAGTGGTATTACTCAGCCTATATCCTTTTTAGAATCCATCATAAATATTAAAGCAGATAAGCAATATTTACTCCAATCTTTCCTCAGCCAATTATCCAATGTACTAGTATTATTATTATGAGTCTCCTCTTTGTACTGTAGACAATAATCATACACCAGTCATAATTACAAATAGAGTTGCCATCATTATATTATGGCAACCACTCACAGTAATAGTAGTAGTATACTTATAAATTATCTAGTAGAGTCCATCAGTTTTGACTGACATTTCCTTCATTCATATATTGTCTTCTTCTAATATTTCACTCTTGCTCCAGTTTCAGTTGTCATGCTTCTGCTCGGCAGTTATTCTCCCAATAGTAAATTATCAAGGATTCCCAATTATGGAGATAAAAGAATTATAAATCAATAAGCAATGATAATCTTATGAAACAAGGGAATTAGACACAAACCGAAAGCAATAATGTAAAGTCAATGAGCAGATTGATTCCAGTATTTCCATTTCACTAATCAACTAATCTCAGTCTTGTTCTCAACAAGACAAGGTACCATAAGTCACAGTAGTAGTGTTCAACTATCATTACTCCATCATTCTAGCTTTTGTCATCACAATCATTACTGAATAGAACACATACATAATCGGTCATAGTAGTATTCTCAGTCATTATTATTTATATACTGTATTTCAATGGTTTATGGTAGTATCCTCAAGTCACAATCTTAAAGAGATGGCTTAAAGCCGACAGCAACAGTACAATATTTTATCCTCCCTTCATCTAGTTAACATTGATTAACAATAATAGAACAATTTATTTCATGAAAACAACATCAGCAGTCGTACCGAACTCATTGAGTTTCGGCCCTTCCCCATTTTCGTCAATTAATATCATGCATTACCTTCAGAAATCAATCCTCAGTGCACTCACAACCCACATCATCAATGAGTAATCATTCAATAGAAATGTACCATATAACCGATTATAAAAGCATATCCAGTTCATCTTTCATCCTCAACAATAAACTCAATTATACTTTTAATTAACAAGTGAAATATCAACATTTTTTTTTTGAAAAGAAACCAATCAATTTTATTTGAATATAGAAGAAAAAGGGTGGAAGTATAACTTTGAGACGGAGTAGGACATCACTTTACAGTTTCAAATAGCAGTCATGATTTAACAAGATTTTGCACAGCCCCTAGAGGGTTTAATAACCAGTCCACCCATAACACCTTGAAGCCTTTCCATCGATTAGAGATCCAAAGATACAAGAGAGATTGAACCGGTGAGAGGCACACCCCAAGTCCTGTAGACATGTCCAAAATTTTTTTATCGTTCCTCTTTCTCCAGATGAGCCAAGCTGTTATCTTCTTTATAGCATCCCAAGTGTCCAGCTGAGTTTTTTGTAGAGAATTTGTATTTGCAGCAGCTGCGATAATGAAAGAAATCTCCAATTCCACAAAAGTACCTTGTCCGTACCAAGTATGGATAATCTGCCAACAACATTTAGAAGATGGGCAAGAGACGAGGCTGTGATCGGTTGTTTCCAGGACATCACCACACCTTGCCCAGCTGACTGTATCTAAAAGAACACCTTGAATTGCAAGCTGTAGGCACGAGGGAAGTTGATCGAGCTGTGCGCGCCAGGCAAAAATGTTGATCTTTTTCGGCAATAGTGGGTTCCAGGGCGTTGCTTGTTGATCTTGATTCTTCTTCAAAATGTGCTCCTCCAATAATGTTGAGAGACCAGCTACTGTGAAATTGTCTTTGTTGTCCTTAGTCCATTCCCATCCGTCTTCTGTATTTTCTAGCATATGAACCTGTTGCAAAAAAGTATTAAATCTTGTTAATTCTCCATCTTCTCTCCCCCTTGCCTCCCTCCTCCAACACCACTTCCATTCCCACACTCCATTCACCCACTCTCCCCTATCTATAATCTTTGCATCTTTATCCATCTCCAGAGCGTATAGCCTAGGATAACTTTCCTGCAAACATGTATTTTCCAGCCACTTGTCTTTCCAAAAACTAAAAATCCGACCATCACCCACCACCCTTCGGAATGATTTTGTAAATTCTACTCCTGCTTCCTCAATCTCCTTACCCGCCTTTAAAATCCCTCCCCAAACTCCTCCTTTCTTTGAATCAATTTCCCCCTCCATCCCGTCATCGCTACCGTGAATCTTCTTGATTATTTTCACCCACAACGTTTCTCTTTCTTTTTTAAACCTCTGCCACCACTTACCTAATAATGCTAAGTTTTTTTCCTGTAAACTCCCAACCCCCAGTCCTCCATTCTCCATAGATTGTGAAATGCGATCCCATAGGATCCAATGTATAGTTCTCGTTTGCCCGGTCCCACCCCAGAAAAAATTGCATCTCACACTCTCAAGTGTTTGGGTAAAACTAACAAGGGTACGAAACACGAAAAAATGGAATAAGGGTAAACTTCCTAGGACAGATTTTACCAGAGTCGGTCTTCCTCCAATTGATAGGGACTTTGCCTTCTAAGCCGAAAGCCTTGATTTAATCTTATCAAGAACCGGATCCCAGGATTCCACCAACTGCATATTTGCTCCGATCGGCATGCCAAGGTATGTAAATGGAAACGAGCCTGCTGTGCAATTGAAGAACCTTGCTGTCACTTGTACCTCCTCTTTGCGAATTCCTATGCCAAAGAGCCTGGTCTTGGTAAGATTTGCTTTAAGACCTGATACCAACCAGAAACATTCAAGAATCCTCACCAAGGTCGAAATATTTTGCCTACTCCAAATGCTGAAGAAGATGGTATCATCTGCATATTGGAGATGCGATAATTAGACACCATCCGTCCCAATATGCAGCCCTTTGAACCGATTTTTTGCTGTAGCTTCTTCCATTAATACGTGTAGCCCTTCTGCAGCTATCAGAAAAAGTAGTGGCGACAATGGGTCTCCTTGCCAGAGACCTCTCTCCATCTTAAACTCCCTAGACGGGCTGCCATTTATCATGACTGAAACCGAACCTGAGCTCAAGCATGATTTTATCCATTTTGTCCACTTTTGACTGAATCCCATTTGTTCCATGACTGAGATTAGATAATCCCAACTTATTGTGTCAAACGCTTTTTCGAAGTCCACTTTGAACACCATTGATTTTTTCTTTTTGTCTTTTGCATATTTGACGGACTCATTTGCCACAAGAATTCCATCCGTAATTTGTCTGTCTTAAAGGAAGCCGGTTTGGACATCACTGATCACTAAAGGAAGTACAGACTTCAGCCTCTCTACAAGTATTTTCGATATGACCTTGTACTGACATCCAATGAGGCTAATTGGCCTAAAATCTTTGAGTCCGATTGGATCTTTGCTTTTAGGTACCAAGGCAATAAATGAGGCGTTGCAACCAGGCCCGATGATGCTAGATTTTTCAAAGCTTTTTATAAAGTTGTAGAAATCACCTTGCAACGTCTCCCAATTTTCTTTGATGAGTCTGAAATTTAGACCATCAGGTCCCGGAGCTTTGTTACTGCCGCAGTTCCACACCGCTGCCTTAACTTCTTCCATAGTGAACGGGGAATCAAGCGCTTGTACCATACTAGTTGATAATCTCTTAAATCTTGAGCTGACTAATTTGGCTCTTTGTGGAATCAGCTCTTTAAATAGCTGCTGGAAATGTCTTACAGCTTCCTCTTTAATTTGCTCAGGTGTCTCAGTCCAGTTCCCATCTATATTGAGGCCATTGATCATGTTCTTTCACTGTCTATGTTTTACTGTGGCATGAAAATACTGTGAATTTTCGTCTCCTTCAAGAGCCCATTTGCTCCTTGACTTTTGCTTCTGCATACTGAAGAGATCCTTTTCTGCAACAATTAAATTCTGAATACATTCATTCTTTTCCAGCTCTTCCGTTTCTGATAAGTCCCTGTTTTCCACAAGTGTATCCCACTGCTACTTTTTAGATCTAAGTTGCACTACTTTTGCTGCAGGTCTGTCAAAGAATAGCTTACTCCAGGCTTTAAGCGTAAGCTTGAGATTGTGAATCTTGTTCTTGAGGATGTGGTCTGGCCAACCTTTAACCTCCTTGTTCCAAGCATTACTGATAACACCTTTGATGTCTTGATGCTGCAGCCAAGCATCGAAGACTTTGAAGGGCTTTGGCCCAAAATCAACGCATTTGTTTTGGAGCAGTAGGGGGAAGTGATCTGAGATTACTCTGCCTTTGGAGATCACAAACAGGTCTGGCCAGCAGTTAATAAAACTGTCGGAACAAAACACTCTATCAAGCTTACTCATTTTCGAACCTGCTTTGTTTATCCATGTATACTTTCTGTCAATGAGCTTGATCTCCTTTACCTCTGCTTCTTCTATTACTTTATTGAACTGCTTCGCTTCTCTTTCACAGAATTCTGACCCTTTTCTGTCCTCCTTGTATCTTACGGCATTAAAATCACCCACCCAAAAAGTAGGGCACTTGAAATTTTTTCTGGACTGAAGAAGATTTTCCTAAAGAGCTTTCTCATCGACATCATTGTGAGGCCCATATATATTTACCAATGTAAATTCCTGTTTTGTTGTTGTAGATTCTCCTTGAATAATAAAGAATCCGTCCCCAGCAACACTTTGTGTTAGGTTAAATGTAGATTTATCCCAAATCCAAATTAGACCTCCAGCAGTACCTTTTGCATTGGCTGCCACAAAGTTAAATCATCATTATCCCACATAGACCTGACCATGATGTTGTTAACTGCAGACATCTTAGTTTCCTGTATTTCCAAAAACTCAATCTTCTCCTTGCCTATAGTAGTTTCCAGCCCTTACATATTCCCCTGGCATTTACTGATAATATCTTCATAATTAAAGATCCAAATTCCTGGCTCACAGCGCGGACTGACCTTTGAATCGGATCTAACCAAGCTAATGTCGACCCCTACCCGGAGTCTCCCATACCTGCCAATCCACCGGCCCGGGGTTGAAAAGGATGCCCAAGTCTTCACCCAGTTCTTTAGTCTTGATACCTTCAAGCGTTGAACTACCTTGAGCTTTGTTCCTTCTGCTCGGGTTTTTCAAGTTGTTTACCTTAAAATTTTCCGATGGGCATTCCGTTCTTCTTGACAGTCTTTCCCCATCAAAATTTTCTCCCTCCATCGTTTAATTCTGCTTGTCTAACCGTGAGGAGTTTCTGCAATTTCTGATCCTGGAGTTTGACCGTGACTCTGAGGATTGTTTTCCTGATTTTTTTTTTTTTGAGGTGGAATTATGCTGAGATGTCGATCTTCTAGCTTGTGAGTTCCCTATGATCTGCTTGTCAATTAGGCCTGAGTGCGAATTGGGGAAGTCCGCTTCACAGTTTAAATCAAAAGGTCTTGGGGTGGCCTTATATGTAGGCCCAGGCCCACCAAGGACTAGGTTCCCCTCTATTGGAGTTGAGTTGATTAGGCTTTCATTGAACTGACGATTAATTTCCTTCAACGTCTCTGCAGCAGTTGTTTTGAATTAAGCCAACTGTTGAAGGAAATTATAAAGTAGTCACTCCCTCAACTTGATCTATCTTCATTCTTTATAAAGTAGTCCTCTACTATTTCTTTCTTCTCAATTAAGCCACTTCATTTATTCTTCCAATCTCAATTTCTATTCTTCATAAAATCTAGCTCAGTTTTTCATTATTTACATTCTATTCTTTTATCTCTGAAATCTCTTCAGTTGTGACACGGACGGGAGTTCGGGTCACAACACTAGAAATGATCATCTCTAACTCACAACCCATATTTGTGAAGGTCATCTCTAACTTCCCATAAAGAGCCTTCAATGCACTAGGAACGGGATCTAGGACACAGCATGGAATCATCCGCACATCCCAAACTAGTCTAATCCCTTCGAGATATGGATATCTCATCTCTCCTACTCAATCTATTCATCAAAAAAGTGAGGGTTTACAACACAAGTCTCAAGTTATGCAAAGAAGTGAGTTTCTAAGGTTAGGATCACTTTCCTCTCGGACAAGCAACCACTCTCTCCAAAGAAGAGGCTCTAGGAACTCTCGTTCTCTAAAGACACTCAACCGAGGGTCGATTCCAGTAACAAACCTTTACCACTAATTCATCCCATCGGGCCCTCTCGGACTTTGGATCGTCCCAATCAACTAGCTCTCATGATCTCAATCAACATAATCCCTATCGGGCCAACCATCAAATGACAAAGCACATGCAAGTAAGGGACCAACAAACAAGCATGCATAAATGGTAAAACGCGCGAGAAGATAGAATCTAAACATACAAGCAATCGATCGATCTCAAACAAGTCTAATGTTGATCAAAGCCCTTTTAGACATTTAATCGAACACCTAGAAGATACACATAAAAGTGGTTAGCAATCATATATACTATGGAGTGGAAATAGCATAAGAGATCAAGATCATGCATAAAAGACAAGTTCCTTAACCCCTAAGCAAGAATTAGCTAAGACATAGCATCAATCCTACTCTATCAATGCTGGAATCATTCAAAAACAGCAATCAATATCAAAAGGAATGATGAAATAGAAGAGAGAGAAAGATGATAAATCACCCAAGAAAGCTTCTCTATTGATTGTCCCTTCAACCCCCCAAGAAATTGGGGTTGAAAGGCTTAAACCATAGATGAAATCCTTGAAACAAATCCCTAAATTCTTAGGTCTGCTTGGATCCCATGAAAAACCTAAGTTACAAGTCTATTTATGCTAATACAAGTGCCCAAAATTGCCCGTTAACATAATATATGCATAATTAACTCATTAAGGGAAATTTGTACCTAAAGGCAATGACATACACCAAAGAAATTACTTGGAAGCTTCATTGGAACTGCCTCTTTTGATAAATATCTCAGGGGTCGTGCAAGGGGTCGTGCCACTTTATCTGGTCTGTTTGGATATCCCATTTTGAAAATACTCTAAAGGACGCTACAGACCTCCAAATGAGCTGCAATTAGTCTTGTTGGAAAGCGCTCTTTCGCAATTTCAATTTAGCATTTTGAATCACCCTATTTGGAGCCCATATAAAGGGGATATTTTTGTTTGAAGTTGGTATCCGGCTACTAAGAAGAATTGTGTGAGGGGGGTCACGTTCAGGAAATGGGCACCCCCGCGCCAAAAATGAAGCTAGCATCAGGGGGTCTTGCGAGTTCGCATGAGGTCGCATGGAGGGTCACGCCAACGCCCTGAAAACTCTATTTTATGTATTTTTATGGCCTAATTGATCCCAAACTTTTCCAAACATTCAATTGGGTCATTCCAGCTTTTTTTTCTTGACTTTTGCTCCTTTTCACCTCCGCAAGTATGCACCTACAAAACTTCATAAATACTAAGCAAAGTACATATTTATCAACAAAAGTAAGCATAAATGATGAGCTTTGTAGATAAAACATCACAAAAATGTGTACGTATTTGCACACTCATCAAGCTGCGTAGGCCTTGACATATACCTGCTAACAAGACAAACTGCATGCATAATATCAGGTCTTGTAGCAGTTAAGTACATGAGACTCCCAACAATTTGTTTGAAAGTTGTTTCATCTACTGTCACTCCTTCTTCATCCCTGTCAACCCTAGTACCAGGCACTATTGGAGTTCTTACTAGCTTACTTTCTACCATTCCGAACCTCTTCAAAATGTCCAAAGTATATTTCTTTTGACATAGTGAGATACCTTCAAAATGTTGTGTCACTTCCATACCAAGAAAGTATCCCATTTAACCCAAATTGGTCATATCAAATTTCCTCTCCATGCTTCCTTTGAATTTCTTCATCATAGCATCATTGTTTCCAGTATAAATAAGGTCATCCACATATATACTCACTATTAGTAGCTTACCATTCTCACCTCTTTTGGTAAACAATGTCTGCTCACTATCACACCTTTTAAATCCATCCACCATGAAGTGTTGTTCAATTTTGGTGAACCATGCTCGAAGGGCTTGTTTAAGTTCATAAAGAGCCTTATGGAATATATATACCATATGTTCTTTGACTTTAACTTCAAAACCCCTAGGTTGTTCAACATAAACATCTTCATCTAGCTTACCATGTAGAAAAGCATATTTGACATCCATTTGGTGTACATTCCACCCATTCCTTGCAATTGCAGCTAATATCATCCTCATAGTGTCTAAACGTTCCACAAGAGAAAATACCTATGTGTACTCAATGCCATACTTTTGTGAGTACCCTTTTGCCACCAATATAGCCTTCAGCATATCTACCTTCCCTTCCTCATTGAATTTTGTTTTATAGATCCATTTAACTCCTATTTTCTTGGATCTCTGGGTAGAGTGCACAAGGTCCATCTCTAGTTTTTCTATATTGAATCAACTTTCTTTTGCATAGCTTTCCTCCATTCTATACTTCTTGCAGCTCCTACAAAATTAACAGGATCACTAGAAAAACATACAAAAGCCAAGTCTAGTGTTTGAGTAATCTCATTTGCAAAGATTGAGAGAGCCATATTTGCTTCTTCATCTAATGAGGGATAGTTAGGGATATAGTCTTTCATCCAGACAAGAGTTTGTTTGCTTCTGCCTTCCCTTGCTCTTGCATCAGAGGTTCCAACTATATTGGTGTTGTTTGGAACCTCATTGGCAACTTTTTATGCTTCTTTATCCTCTATTTCTTTTCCATCACTATAGTCTTCATCATTCCATAGTAGGCTGGTGTCAATTTTCTCATTATAAGAACTGTCCCAGTGCCACTTTCCTTCTTCTTCAAATACTATGTCTCTACTGATTATCACCTTTGTATTCCTTTGATTGAAGAGTCTATATCCTTTATACTCCTCACTCACGCCTATTAAAACATTGATAGTACTTTTATCGTCTAATTTTGTTCTTTTAACATCAGGAACATGAGTGTAAGCCAGACATCGAACAATTCTGAAATAAATTACTGATGGTTTGATGCCACTCCACATTTCTTGAGGTGTTTTATCTTTGACTGTTGAGGTTGGAGATCTGTTTAAGACATAATATGCCCACTTAACTGCTTATGCCCAGAAAATTTTGGGCATATTCTTCTCAGTTAACATGGAACAGACTATGTTCATAACTATTTTGTTCTTTCTCTCGGCTACACCATTGTGTTGAGGTGAATATGTTATGGTTAACTGATGTTTAACCCATCTTTGCTCACAAAATTCTTTGAAACTTTTTAAAGTGTACTCACCCCCTCTGTCTGATCTTAGACGTTTTAGTGAGCAATTTGACCCATTTTCAACAGAAACCTTAAACATCTTATAAATTGATCAAATGATTCTGATTTTCACAAAGTAAATAACCCATGTTTTTCTAGAGTAATCATCAATGAAGCATAGAACATACATTTTGCCACTGCTAGATTCTGGTGATATAGGGCCACAAAGGTCTGTGTGCACTAATTTTGGTTTTTGTGTTGCTCTCCAAGTGCTCTTCTTAGGTATAGGGATTCTATGTTGCTTTCCCTTCATACTTTCTTTACAGACTTTAGTTGATGAAGATATATCTGGAAGTCCTTGGAACATATATTCTTTCTTCAGAGTCTCAATGCCTTTGTAGCTTAAATGGTCAAACCTTTTATGTCAGAGATGAGTAATAACCCGTGAGATGGTCTGGAGACATGTAGTTATTTTTGTAGTAACCTTCTCAACAGTTAAGATGAACATTTGGTTGCTGCTCATGTATGTCTTTATGATTAGGCCCTTCTTTGGATAGTATAAGTTACATATATCCCTTCCAATCATTATAGTGAGTCCTTTCTCTTCTAGTTATCCTAAACTGAGGAGGTTGTTCCTCAAATCAAGAACATAATACACATTAGTCAAGGTGAGCATCAATCCTTCAAATTTAACTTTTACTTACCCTTTACCATCTACCTGTAACTTACTACTATTGCCAAGAATCACCGAGTGCTTGAATTCTTTATCTAAGTTTTCAAACATGCTTTCATGCCCACACATATGATTTGAACAACCAGAGT
The DNA here is from genome assembly GCA_038382905.1 of Daphne laureola. Taxonomy (NCBI): domain Eukaryota; kingdom Viridiplantae; phylum Streptophyta; class Magnoliopsida; order Malvales; family Thymelaeaceae; genus Daphne; species Daphne laureola. Next base: position 16,832 of record JBBYHH010088438.1, read on the forward strand.
TTAAATACCAATAATAATTGTTACCTTCTAAGTTTGAGTCTCCTTGTTCCATAAGTAAAAGTTCTTCATCTCGATTTATCTCAGTGTAGTGTGTTTCCTGCTGTTCTGAGCACTCATTCTGATAGTGTCCAAACTTGTGGCACTTGAAGCACTCCACAAAGGACCTATAATTATAGTACTGTCCTCTGCCTCTTCCTCTTCCTCTGAATGCTCCTCCTCTCCAACAGCCACCACTTCTTCCTCTAAAGGCACATCTTCCTTCATTAAATGTACCTCTTCCTCCAAATCTCTCTTCTATTACGATCAGCATCTGATCGTCCCCTTCTCATTTTCTGAGATTTTATTCATGTAATGGTAATGAACTTTGCAGTTCATCTATACTTAATGCAGCAATATCTTTGGATTCTTCAATCGAGCAAACAATGTAGTTGCACTTTTCTGGTAAAGTTCTCAATATCTTTTCTACCACTTTCTGATCTAGCATATCTTCTCCTAAGTTCCTCATGTTGTTTGCAACCAAATTACTTTCCCAAAGTAGCCTGTAATTATTTCACCCCCCTTCATCTCCAGGATCTCAAATTCCCTTCTCAGACCATTGAGTTGAACCCTATTCACTCTTTCATTCCCTTGATACTTTAACTTCATTGAATCCCATAACTATTTTGCAGTAGCCTTTTGAGCGATAGTCTTCAAGATTATTTTGTTAATGGACTGGAAAAGATAGTGTTTAGCCTTCAAGTCCTTCAGCCTCAACTCCTCAGCAGCTTTCTTCTGGGCCTCAGTTGCATCTGCGGCAGCCTCAACAATTCCATCTCTTACTACATCCCAATACTCTTTCGACCTTAACAGGTTTTCCATGAGTATGCTCCAATGTTCATGGTATCCATCAAACTTGGTAGTGGAGTTTGAGCTAAACCTTATAAATATGCCATTAGCTATCTAGCTCTGATATCGAGGTCAAGAAAACAATGTTTCTCTGTAATGAACTCTTCTGATCCTATTGAAAAGCTTATGAGCTTATATAATACTAGCTAACCGAAAGCTAAGCAAAGTCCTAATATAACTAGAAATAGAAAACAAAGATAAATCCTAGTTCTAACTGGTTTATGAGTCCTTAACAGACTTTACTTCTACTACACGCAATCTTTAGGAGCACTAACAACCATCAAGTCCCTTAGCATCAGATCAAAAGAGCTGCGACAACAATCAAGGGTGAAATGGGCAACAGATGGAGATGAGAACACCAATACTACCATGGTGTGATCAAAGGGAGAAGAAGAAAGAACAAGATCAACGGGATTCAAGTTAATGGCAACTGGGTGGAGGATCCAATTCCACTAAAAGAAGCTGCTTTTGAGAATTTTAAGAGTATCTTTGAAGAGTATAATCGAAACCGCCCGATCTTCAGAATGTTTCAAGAAAATTTCTCTGGATCAGAAAATGATCTTCGAGGCCCCAATTATAGAGTTGGAAGTGAAAAATGCAGTATGGAGTTGTGGGATTGATAAAGTACCCGGACCAGATGGTTTCTCCTTCAAATTCATTAAGGAAAATTGGGAAAAATTGAAGCTAGACATTCTCCGGTTTGTTCAAGAGTTTGAGAGATGTGGAGTTATTAGGGCAGGGTGCAACTCGTCATTCTTGACTCTGATACCAAAGGTGAGTGACCCCATTACTTTTTCTAACTTTCGACCAATTAGCTTGGTGGGTTGTCAATACAAAATAGTGTCAAAGATACTGGCTGAGAGGTTAAAAGGGGTGTTACCATCAGTGATTGGGGAGACTCGGACAATGTTTTTAGAAGGTCAGAAAATCTTAGACGGTGCTCTTATGGTTAATGAGATCACCGCTTGGAAAAAGCAAGCACGATAGAAAATGTTGATGTTCAAAGTAGATTTTTCTAAAGCATACAAATGTGTCTCATGGGCTTTCCTACAAGATTTGATGGAGCAAATGGACTTTGGAGCAAATGGACTTTGGTGCAAAGTGGTGCAGCTGGATTAGGGGTTGTCTTAAATCAGCAAGAATTTCAATGTTGATCAATGGCGGCCCAATAAAAGAATTCAGTATGGAGAAAGGACTAAGACAAGGAGACCCAATCTCGCCATTCCTCTTCCTGATAGTCACAGAAGCATTGAATACGATGATAGAGGTGGCAACAGAAAAGCAGGTATTTAGACCAGCGAAAGTAGGGTGTGACCAGGTAAGTATTTCCCACCTTTAGTTCGATGATCATTCTAATGTTTTGGGTGATTGGGCTTATGATAATATGAAATCTATGATGTGCCTTCTTAAGTGGTTTGAGCTAGTTTGAGGTCTTAGGATAAACCTGTCAAAAAGCTGCTTGTATGGCATTGGTGTGGAAAATTCAGAGGTACAACAGATGGCAAGAAGGATGTGGTGTGCTGCAGGTGAACTTCCTTTCATGTATCTGGGACTACCAGTGGAATGTAACATGTCATTATCCAGGAACTGGAAGCCCATCACGCAGAAAATCGAAAAGAAATTGAGTAAGTGGAAATGTAAGTCACTCTCTATTGGTAGGAGGTTAACACTTGTAAATTTTGTGCTAGGGCGTGTTCCATTGTACTACTTTTCACTGTTTAAAGTACCAAAGGGGATTCTAAAAAGAATGGAATGTATTAGAAATATTTTTTTCCTGGGGGGCGTAGAGTGAGGAAAAGAAACTGATTTGGGCAGAGATTAATAAACTGTTTGGGGATATAGAGGCAGGTGGGCTGGGGGTTAGAAGTTTAGAAGGGAAAAATTTGGGTATGTTAGGTAAGTGATGGTTAAGGTTTTTTAATGAAAAAGATAGTCTTTGGGTTAAGTTGATTAAAAGTATACATGGATGTGATGGGGGGTTGTGGGTAGATAGAGTCGCGGAGGAGGGGTGGTTGGGAGTGTGGGATGATATTATTAATATTAGTAGTGAGTTTCAGAACAAAAGGGTGAGCTTTAAATCGAGATTCATTAGAGAGGTTTGGTTAGGTAATAATACAAAGTTTTGGGTAGACAAATGGTTGGGCGGGTTTCGATTGAAAGGCAAATTCCCTAGGTTGTTCCTTTTGGAGAGTAATAAGGAATGTTGGGTTCAAGATCGGATTGATAGACCTCAGGGGTAGCTAAGTGGCATTGGGAGTGGAGGAGTAGAGTTATAGGTTGCACCCTAAGAGAATTTAATGCTTTGTTGGTGGCATTGCAGAGTTTTGACTTGTCTAAGGTAAATGAGGATTTTTTTAGCTGGAAGATAGGAAATTCAGATGAGTTCACAGTGAGCACCTTATCCACAGAGATCTATACGGCCCTAGCAGCTACGATACAGTTCCCCGTCAGTTGGGTTAAGATCAATCCTTGGAAAGTAAATATCTTCATATGGCGAGCATTAAGGGGGTTCACCCCAACTTTTCTATGACTGATGACTCGAGGTATGGTCTTCCCATCATATTTGTGTCCGAAATGTATGCATGTGGATGAATCAGTGGAGTAGACCCTTGTGAGGTGCTCTGTGGCTTTTGACATTTGGGAAGTCGTGGCTTTATGGTGCGATGTAAATGCGTCACTTTTGGTAGATACTACCGATCTGGTATCGAGCGATTTTATCATGCAGGCACAAGCAAAAAAAAAGGAAGTGTGGAAAGGCAACATGGCTATAACAGCATGGGCGATCTGGAGAGCTCGAAATAAATTGGTGATGAGGAACAAGCCTTGGAACGCTTCAAATATATTTTCAGAAATCCAAGTCCTGAGGCACTTAGGGATATCGAATAGAAGCAAATGAATGGTACAATGGTGGACAATGTGGTTGGTATCTCCTTTAGGAGGCGGATAGACAGATGATGGCCCTGCCTAGGCGTATATGGGATGTGTCTATGTGTATGTGTACGATGTTTCATAGCTTTAGGTATGGGTCGTGTGAAGGAGGAGATTGTACTAGATCATCTGGGGTGTGAGCCATTATTGGTAGGTGTGAGTGATGTATAAAAGCGATCTCCCTTACCCTTATGGGGGGGTCGTGGTGCGTGAATGAGAAACTCCGGGAGGTTTCTTCTTGATTCTTTATCTCTAGTCATCACACGTAACAAACCAAGTGAGTGAGTCAGGCTTAGTCTGCCAGATTTTGTTAGGGTCTTCTTCATCGATTCTTGTTAGCTTTAGGTCCCTCTGCAGCCTCGAAGGGGTCTTATCTCCATCAGTAACTCAGTGTGTTGGTCCCAACAAGTGTGTGGCTTTTTTTTGTCCGAATAAAATTTGGAGAACTAAAACCTGGAGTAATTCTTTATATATATATAAATAAAATAAATAGTTATCTTTCAAAAAAAAAAAAAAAGGTCTCTTGCTTTTATTCCTAACAATATATTCATCAAATTAATTTTGAGAAATATATTTCTTATTTTAGTATTATTAATGTGAAGTATGTTGAGGAGTTTTAGGAAAAGTTGATTGGATGGAAAATTAATAAGGGATATTGATGGTTTTAAGGATATCCTGTATATGCGAATTTGGAAAAGTTGGAAAGAAATTTAGTAAATCAGAATTCAGTGAACAATACCTCAAGTAAACACTAGCCCGACACTTAAGGGCAATATACATATATTAAAATAAATCAGGTAAATAAAATATGAAAATAAATATTCATGAAGTAACTGAATCTCTTACGCCAACCCCACCAACCTAAACCTTTAGACCCTTTCTAATTGCCACGCCTGAACTTACTGGCTGGTAACGTTTTGGTTTGGGTGCAAGTAGCCTACTTTCAAAACTCAACTCAGATCTCTTTTCACATTCTTTTTTTATCTGAACAAGAAACAGAACAAGATCCCAATTTCCTGAACAAGCCTCTCTTTATCATGTCTTGTGCTTCTCCTATCTGTCCCCACCATATGATCAGAATCTTCCCTATATATAACCTCACTTCTATGTCCGTGAAGCAACATGTCCCTGACGTTCAGCTTTGCAAGTCTGGTACTCGCTGCTAGCTCTTGATCACAATCAGTTTCAATACGGTTTCAGGTATTTCCTTAGTTACGCTCAATCTTTGTACTCCTTTGTCGCAGCAAAACTAATACGTCTTTTGTTTGGATCGTCCCAACAAAATTGATACATTTTCTTATGGAAATCTTTTATCACAAACTTTATATTTTTACCCTTCATTTCTCTTCCCACTAAAATAACTATTTTTTTCATATATATATATACCTACCTTACCTTATTACCCTCTAGTGAAAAACATTTATTAATTTTCGTGTCCGGTCAAATGTATCACATTTACTGAAATGGATGGAGTATCTAGCTAATTAGAAAGCGTTTAGGACTGAATCGTTCAAATTGTCAAACTTTCAAGACTGATTTAACATTTTTCTAGATTTATAAATGGGAACCGGAAACAGCAAGGAATTTATACTCAATGTCTCAAGGAAAGAACCAACTAGGGTTTTCCCAGCTGAGGATACTAAAAAGGGTGTTCAATACTATCTCTCTAACCTTGACCAGAACATCGCGGTGATCGTTCGGACACTGTACCTATTCCAGTCAGGCTTGAGGGGCAATGATGAGGCTCTAGATGTTGTGAAGGATGCCTTGTCGAAGCTGCTTGTTCACTACCACCCACTGGCTGGGAGATTGAGTATTAGCTCCGATGGGAAGCTTGTTGTTGAGTGCAGTGGTGAAGGAGTTGTGTTTGTTGAGGCTGAAGTTGATTGTAAGATGAAACAGTTAGGGGATATGAGAAAGCCTGATCCTGTCACTCTTGAAAAGTTAGTTTATGAAATTCCTGGTGCTCAGAATCTGCTTCAGATACCGCTTCTTGTCATTCAGGTGCAATAAACACATACTCCCAACCTCCATTGGTTCTCAAAAGATTTATGTGGTTTTACTATTTTACCCTTAAAGATATATCCACTTAGTCTCTATTTAGTTGTTACTTTTGAATTTTTAACTTTTCTTTGACTCAGTTTTTACTAGATATAATTTGCTCAAACAATTTGAGAAAAAAAAAATAAAAACTAGATACATTGATTTATCCTATATATATAAATTACTTAATTTTATATACTAAAATGTTAAAGAAAATAAATATAGATTAAATGTTAAAAAAAAAAACGTAAGTATTGAAAATGGACAGAGAGAGTTAAATGCATTTGAGAGGGGATGAAGATTAAAAAAATATTATTAACTAAAGGGTAATAAAATAAATGTATCAATTTTACTAGGATAATCCTAAAATAAAAATATTCTACTCCTTTAATTTATGATTTTTCTTCTTGAAGATTTTGGTATACTATGTCAAGTTAGTTATATGTATAAGGTAAATCAGTATCTTTAGTTTGTAAAAATATTTTTCCATATTTTTATAACAAACTCTTCCAAATAAAAAGTTGAGTTAAACACGATATCGAAAGTTAAATGTTACTATTAAAAAAGGATAAATGGACGAACTAATTTGACATATTAATTGATTTTAATTGGATTCGTCTGAGGGCATAAACATGGAAGTGAAATTAATTTTTTTTTTCCAATTCTACCTTAATCGAGAATTAATGGATTTTTTTTTTAGGGAAGCCAGCTCTTTCAGCTTTGTTTAAATTTAATACTAGTATTTAAGCAATTTAGTAGAAAAAAGTTCCATTTCTAATACTCCCCCCGTCTGAGAATTATTGAAACGTTTCTTTTACTGTTTCAAATTACAGTGTTTGAATCAAAATTTAATTAAAAAAAATAGTGAAAAAAAATAAATAAATAATATATCTAGAAAGATTAGATTGCAAATTATGAAAAATATATGAATCATTTAACTTCACATGTCTGTGACTATCATAAAAATAAATCATAGATTAAATATTGTGAAAACAGTAAATAAATATTTTAATAATTCTGGGACGGAGAGAGTAATACATTTCTTTTTGGTACCAACATAATTACCTATCATCCTAAATTAATTACCCTTTTCACTTAAAATTATTTTATATTATATTCTTAGTTTACTTTACTAATCTTATGTAACTTTTTCTATTTTATTACATATAGTCAAATGTACTCCATCGTTTGTGTTGGATTGTAATAGAGTAACTTTTTTTTTGGATAGTAAACCGATTATTTTGCAAGTACGGCGAGGAAGTAAATAAATTTAGTTCTGCTTTTGGACGGCTTAATTAACAGGTAACAAAATTTAATTGCGGAGGGTTCGCTATCGGCATGTCCATGAACCATTGCATGCTTGACGGAATTGGCGCCATGGAATTCATGAATAATTGGGGCAACACAGCACGGGGACTCCCATTAACCAAACCTCCATATCTGGACCGAACCATACTAAAGGCACGGGAGCCACCAAAGATTGAGTTCCCACACCACGAATTCGCGGACATTGAGGACATATCAAGCTCCACCAAACTCTACGAAGATGAAGAACTCCAGTACAAGAGCTTCAGTTTCAGCCCCAAGAAGTTGGGGAAGCTGAAGAGCCAGCTGGTTATGGAGCACTGCACCACATTCGAAGCTCTCTCTGCGTTCGTATGGAGGGCGAGGTGCCAGGCGCTCGAGATGGTCTCGGCTCAGCGGACCAAGCTCCTCTTCGCGGTGGACGGACGGCGGAGGTTTGTCCCGCCGTTGCCAGAAAGGTATACATGACTCATTATCTTCCCATTTACTCCTGAATCTTAAAGTTAGGGATCGGTGTTGGAGCGGGTCAATCCATTCCATAGAGCGATAAGTGGATTACATAATTGACCGACTTAATTTATGTGGTACAATCATGAAGAGTCCAAATCTACTTCTTCTTTGTCTTGTCTTTGTCTCTCACTATAAATTTTTAACACATTCAATATATCTATCCACTTTTTAACAAAAAATATTAACGGTATTAGAAAATTATAATGAGGACAAGTAGGAACAGAAAAAAATGAGGACAACATATTTGGAGTGAATCGTGAAGTTCCACCAAAGCAGGAAAAGTCACAACATAATTGGGAGGGAGAAGGAAGTATATTAATATATGAGTCTTTCACTTATTATCAATTGTTTTTTAGTCGGATGATTTAAGGTATTAAATTAGATGCTTTAACAGGTACGCAGGTAATGGGATTGTGCTGACAAATGCGGTCTGCACGGCCGGGGAACTAATGGAACGACCACTGTCATTTGCGGTTAGCTTGGTGCAGAAGGCGGTGGAAATGACGACGGATGGGTACATGAGATCCGCGATCGACTACTTCGAGGTGATGAGGGCACGGCCGTCCTTGACGGCCACGCTTCTCATCACTGCCTGGTCTAGGCTGTCTTTCTACACCATTGACTTTGGATGGGGTGAGCCAGTTTGGTCAGGTCCGGTTACCTTGCCCGAGAAGGAAGTGGTTTTATTTCTTCCGCAGCGCGGAGAAGACAAGACCATCAATGTGCTTCTGGGTTTGCCTGCATCTTGCATGAGAACCTTTGAGCATCTGTTTACGCAAATATGATTAATATTAATAGTCCTGCACCTACTACATATCTTTGTCTTTTACATTCTGCATATCCTCTGCCGTGCTTTGGCTTTTATTGCAAGAAACCTCATGTTCCTTCTATCACTGTGCATGTAATGTATCCAAATGATGTAACTGTTTGTGATTATAAAAATTGTACCTACTGATCTTTATAATCAATAAGATCAACCTAAAGTCAGAGTATTTGATCATTTGGTTAAAATATCCGAAAGTGGATGTTAAATGAGTTAATTGGAAAATCAGTCAATGCGTTTAGCCCTTTACAATTTCAGCCATTGTAGGGGTAAGGTTAATCAATAAATCAATCAATCAACTGAGCCTTAATCCCAACTCATTGGGGTCAGCTACATGAATCATGTGTCTCATAGAAGTGATAAGTTTTTTTTAAGCTGGCTGTCGACCTACCACCCTCTCCTCCTTTATCCGGGCTTGGAACCGGCAGCATGAGAATCTCGGGCAGGCAGAGTTTATATTGAAAGTACCGTAACATAATCTGATCCATTATAATCTCCTCTATAGCTAGGCTTTTCCGACCCATTATGAAAAGATTACTCCACAAACCAATATCATCATCCTTGAGCTCTCATCTTTAGAACTATTCATCTCTACTAAAACTTTTCTACAAGTGTATTCAATGTTCATTAATATTCCTCATTCAAGTTCGCAAGTGTGAGAACGCATTTGGTTCAAGTCTCTTAGCGCATCCCCAAGTGTTTAGGAGATGGATGTTCATCAAACAAACCTCGAGCACTCTTAATGAAGGAAACGAATTTCCCTTAAGGAGATTATATAGTACACAAACCTCAAAACTCTTATGAAATTTTTTACCTCGTTCAATTTGTAGCAACAATATTGGTCAATAGAGTTCAGTTTATTCTCCCTGACCTGATTAGTCCTACTAAGTCTGGATTCATTAAGAGGGGCCAAATGATAGATAATATTGGTGTTGCCCAAAAAATTATGAGGGGATATGGTTGTGTGAATATTTTCCCTTGGATGACCTTAAAAATAGACATTAAAAAAACTTATGATTCAGTTTAGTTTTATGAAGTTTTTTAAGGAGTTTTATGGAGAAACTTGGTTTTCCTGCTCTCTTTGTGAAGTAGATATGGATGTGTGTCCTCCCCTTGGTATTCTATGAATATCAATGGAACTTTGATGAGTTATTTAAAGGAAAGAAGGGAGTAAGGTAGGTTGATCCATCATCTTCCTATCTGTTTATTCTTGTGGTGGAGAATTTGTCTAGAATTTTGAAGAAAGTTTATGAAGAATGGCATGTTAGGTATCTTCCTAAGTGTAAGAAGATCAAAATTTCTTGTTTGTTATTCATTGATGACTTGATAATTTTTTCTTATGCCTCTCTTCAGTCTCTCGTAGGTATAAGAGTTTCCTTGAGAATGTTTTCTTATGACATTGGCCTTTTCATAAATGAACACAAAAGCAATGTATTTTTTGTTGGGGTGTGGGTTCTAAAGTTCAAAGTGAGTTGCTTAGTGTGCTGGAAATGAGAGTTGGTGTTTTATCTATGAAATATTTGGGAGTCCCCCTCTGTGGCTCCAGGCCTTTTATGAAACAGTGTCAACCACTGGTTGACAGAATGTTGGGCCTTTGGAAAGGTTAGTCCATCAAATTTATGTCTTACGCAGAAAGGATGCAACTGATAAAGACAATTGCTTTTAGTGTGCAAAATTATTGGTCATCCATCTTCCCGTTATCTAAGGGTACCCTACTTGAATATATAGAACAAATGTGTCATTCTTTTATATGGAGTCGTCTAGTTAACTCCACGAAGCCTTAGTGGCTTGGCAAAGAGTATGTGTTCCTAAGGGGCAGGGAGGGTTTGGTTTCTATGATTTTGTGCAGTGGAACACAATCTTCCAAGCTAAAAAGATATGAAGACTCCTCATTGATAAAGTGTCTCTTTGGATCAAATGGATCCGGACTTACCATGTCAAGATAATGGACTTACGGGCCATGCCTTGCCCTGAAAATGCCTTTGTGGCTATCAAGGCTCTTTATAAGTGTAGAAGTCAGTTCATAGATTTATTCTTAAACGTAAACGTGTCGAGTTGGCAGAAGTTTCCAATGAAGGAATCTTATCTTATTGTTAGATTATGTCAAATAATCTTTGTATATCTTCTATGTTTAGCATGTAAATTATTTCCTGTATATCCTAAGGTAATTACCTTATTTATAGCCTAAATTATAGCCTAATGATTAGCTTGTACACAAGTATATTATGAGACAAAATCAATGAGAAAGGCACAGATGATTTCTTACATGGTATCAGAGCTTACAAACCCTAGCCGTACCTCTGCTGAAAAATAATCTCTGCCTCCTTCCTACCTTCTTCTCCTGCTATTTTCTTTTTCTTCTTCCTCTCTATCCATACAATGGCAGAAACTAAATTCCATCCTGCTCTTGCCGTTAACAACGTCAAGAACTTCATCTCTGTAACTCTCGAGATGGAAAAAAGGCCACTACTCTTCATGGGCGGAGTTGTTTAAAATTCATTGCGAGCATACCAAGTCATCGACCACATCATCACTCCCACTCAAAGGAATACTGAGATAGCTAAGGAAAAGGCAGTCGCACATGATGAATAACTATGGTCACGCTTGGATGTTATAGTCCTTCAATGGATTTACGGTACGATCTCAAATGATCTTTTGCACACCATCTTAGAACCGGATTCTACTGCTCAACAAGCATGGAAGCGATTACAAAATATTTTTCAAGATAACAAGAATTCTCGAGCCGTCTACCTGGAAAATCAATTCACTCATGTCCATGTGGATGATTTTCTGAATATTTCTGTCTATTGTCAAGAACTCAAAGTGCTTGCCAACCAACTATCAAACATTGCTGCACCAGTAACGAATCAACGGTTAGTTCTACAATTAATTACGGGTTTACATGAAAATTATGATGGTGTTGCTACATTTATTCAACAAAGTAATCCTTTGCCTCCTTTTTATGAGGCTCGTTCTAGATTGATTCTTGAAGAAACCCGTAAGGCCAAGCAAACCGCTGCCGCTGTGAACTCTGTAGGTACAGCCCTTCTCACTGCCAACAGTTCTGCCGATGCATCCAAGGTTTCATATTCTGGCTCAGGAAATCCAACAAACCGTTACAATAATAATCAGAAATGTGGGCAAAATCGCCACAACAATCATGGCAGAAATAATGGCGGTAGAGGGTGCGGACGTGGTGGAAATCAACATGTCATTAGTGGCAGCAACCACACACAGCAATCGCAGCAAAGAATGTGGCAACAACAGCCACAACAATGGGGGTAGTATCCACCATGGGGTTGGGCACCCCAGCCTTGGGCAGCTCCTCCATGTTCGTACCCTACCTCATCTTGGACTCGACCACCACCTACTCTCCAGCCTGGTATCCTTGGTAATCATCCGCAACAAGCTTATGCAACCTCTTTATCACCTTCCTCAAGTTATGCTCCAACTAAAATTGAACAAGCAATGCATACTATGACTCTTAATACTCCAGATGCAAATTGGTAAATGGACACCGGTGCCACTTCTCACATGACGGCATCTCAAAGTAAGCTTTCGTATTATTTTAATATGAGCAATTCCAAAAATATTATTGTTGGCAGTGGACATGAAATTCCAATTCGTGGTTTTGGACAAACGAAACTCCCTCCTCCCCATCCCCCTTTACATTTAAATAATGTCCTTCATGGACCTAAACTCATCAAAAACTTGATCTATATGCGTCGTTTCACAATTGATAATAATGTTTCTATTGAATTTGATCCATTTGGGTTTTCTGTGAAGGACTTTCAGACGGGGATGCCAATAATGAGATGTAATAGTACTGGGGATCTCTATCCTATCACCACCACCACACCCAATTATGCCACCTCTCCATCCACCTTTTCAGTTCTTTCTCCAGTCTTATGGCATAATCGTCTAGGACATCCGAAAGCACCTGTTTTACGCTCTCTACAGAATAATCAGTTAATTAATTGTAAACACCCTACCTGCACTTCAGTTTGTCAGTCTTGTGTTTTTGGAAAACATGTCAAATTACCGTTTTATGACTCATCTTCTTTCTCTACAATGCCTTTTGATATTTTGCATAGTGATTTGTGGACATCTCCTATTTTAAGTTCAGCAGGTCATAAGTATTACATTCTGTTTTTAGATGATTACTCCAATTTTCTATGGACATTCCGCATTGGCAAGAAATCACAAGTCTATTCCATTTTCCTATCATTTAGTGCATTTATACGCACTCAATTTGAGCAAACTATAAAATGTTTTCAATGCGATAATGGGAGGGAATATGACAATAACCAATTTAAGGCATTCTGTAACAAAAATGGGATGGTTTTCCGTTTCTCTTGCCCTCATACTTCTTCTCAAAATGGAAAAGCTGAACGTAAAATTCGAGTCATCAACAATTTGATTCGAACTCTTCTTGCTCACTCCTCTATGCCACCATCATTTTGGCATCATGCTCTCCAAATGGCAACTTACCTTATAAACATTCTACCTAGCAAACGCCTCTCCCACTGCTCCCCCACTCAAATTCTCTATTATCGGAATCCTTCATACACACATCTCTGGGTATTCGGGTGCTTATGTTATCCTTTTTTTCCCTCCACTACTATACATAAACTTCATGCTCGTTCCACTCCCTGTGTCTTTTTGGGATACCCACCTAACCATAGGGGCTATAAGTGTTATGATTTGTCTAGCAGAAAAATTATCATATCTCGACATGTCGTTTTCGATGAATCTCAATTTTCTTTTACCAAATTGCATACTCCCATGTCCAACACCTATGATTTTTTAAATGATGGCCTGCACCCTCTCTTTCACCATCTTCTTCAAAAGCATCCAGCTCCTATCCTCTACGAACCGGAGCCTATTTCTTCTCCGACGGACCCTGACCGAGCATCTCCTCAACCCAGTAGAGCGTCTGAACCTAGCTCACCGCAACCTGCCTCCACACTAGAAATATTGCCCAGATCTACGTCTCAACTTTCTCTTGTTTACTCCCGACGGCCCAGACTAACTACTCAGCCCCCCAACTCACCTCCAAGCTCACATCAGACTCCACCTGTACAAACCACATCTCGGTCCATAACCACTCGCAGTATGCATGGTATAGTTAAACCCAAACTTCAATTTAATTCGACCATTTCAACAAAACCTTCCCCCTTACCCGATAATCCCAAAATTGCCTTGTCCGACCCGAATTGGAAAACGGCCATGACTGATGAATTTAATGCTCTTATTCAAAATAAGACGTGGGATTTGGTCCCTCGTCCTCCTAATGTGAATGTTATTCATTCTATGTGGATTTTTCATCATAAAAAGCATTCTGACGGTTCTTTTGAGAGGCACAAGGCCGTCTTGTAGGTGATGGCAGGTCTCAACAGGTTGGTGTAGATTGTGATGAAACATTCAGCCCGGTGGTGAAGCCTGCTACTATACGGACTGTTCTTAGTCTTGCTCTATCAAAATCATGGCCATTTATCAGCTCGATGTAAAAAATGTCTTTCTACATGGACAACTTCATGAGACAGTTTATATGCATTAGCCTATGGGATTCAGAGATCCAATACATCCAGATTATGTGTGCTTGCTTCAAAAATCCTTATATGGCCTGAAACAAGTTCCTCGTGCCTGGTATCAACTGTTTGCTGATTTTGTCTCTGTCATTGGTTCCACACATAGAAAATGTGATCATTCTTTATTTATTTATCGGAAAGGAAATGACATGGCATACATACTACTTTATGTTGACGACATCATACTCACTGCATCCTCTAACAGTCTTCGGCAGTCTATTATGTCACTTCTTGCTTCTGAATTTTCTATGAAAGATTTGGGCACTTTGAGCTATTTTTTGGGCATTGCAGTCACCCGACATACAGGTGGATTATTTCTTTGTCAAGGTATGTCCTCTTGTAAGCCAGCTCCCACACCGGTCGATACGAAGGCTAAGCTGAGTGCATCAGCAGGATCCCCTTATGAAGATCCTACCTATTATCGCAATCTAGCTGGAGCATTGCAGTACCTTACTTTTACGAGGTCAGATATATCTTATGATGTGCAACAAGTATATTTACATATGCATGACTCGAAGGATGAACATATTAATGCTATCAAAATAATTCTACGATACATTCAGGGTACTCTTGATTATGGCTTACATCTCTACAAATCATCAGTTTCTAATCTCATCTCTTACACTGATGCGGATTGGGGTGGATGCCCAGATACCTGAAGATCCACCTCTGGTTATTTCGTATTTTTTGGAGAAAATTTGATATCCTGGTCCTCTAAAAGACAACCCACTCTCTCTCGGTCTAGTGTTGAAGCCGAATATAGAGGGGTAGCTAATGTTGTCTCTGAATCTTGCTGGATTCGGAACCTTCTCTTGGAGTTACATTGTCCGATTCAAAAGGCTACATTGCTTTACTGTGATAATGTTAGTGCCATTTACCTATCTGGTAACCCCGTACAACATCATCGTACTAAACATATCAAGATGGATATACACTTTGTCCGCGAGAAAGTAGCACGTGGACAAGTTCGAGTTCTTCATGTCTCGTCCCGTTATCAAATTGAAGATATTTTCACTAAAGGGCTTCCGCGCATACTCTTCGATGATTTTCGGGACAGTCTCAACATCCGTCTACCTCCCGTTTCGACTGCGGGGGTGTGTTAGATTATGTCAAATAATCTTTGTATATCTTCTATATTTAGCATGTAAATTATTTCATGTATATCCTAAGGTAATTACCTTATTTGTAGCCTAAATTATAGCCTAATGATTAGCTTGTACACAAGTATATTATGAGACAAAATCAATGAGAAAGGCACGGATGATTTCTTACACTTATGAGTATTGAGAATTATGACGTTGTGGAATGGAATAAGCTTGCTTGGGGTCCAAGGCATGCCCCAAAGACTTCTGTGATATTCTAGATTTGCTGCCATAATACCTCTTGCAGACTACTGATGAAGTTCTGGTGTGGGATGACACTGTTAATCTAGGATGTATCGTCTGTAGATCAGATTTTAATAGTAGAGAGCATTTGTTTTCTTAGTTGTGGTTTTTCAGGGAAGTTGTTGCTAGAGTGTCTATAGATGGTTAGACTTCGTGCCCCCTTATGAATGGTCCCAAACATGCAGATAGATGTTGAGGATTGCTAAAGGGAAGTCTCTTAAAGCATGTTTGAGGAGAGTCATGCTTGCAGCAGTAGTTTACACTCTTTGGGAGGTAAGGGATCATCAAAAGTTCAAAAAAAGGTTGAGAACAAAGGACTAAGTCTGAGATTATGTTCATCATCTGGTACAGAGTAGAAATGGTATGGTTTTGGTTGATAATTTTTAAGTCTTAGCTTGCAGGGGTCTTATACTGTATAGTTGAGTACATCACATAGCTTTGTGCATCCTCAATATGTTGTGAAACGTACATGATATATGTTTCCACTTTTCATTCCTTTTGTGAGGAAGTTTGGTTTTCCATCTTGTATAGCTCTTGCTCTATATGATTATAAGTGTCGTTGTGCTTATTTCATCAATGAATACGAGACAAGAGTTCTCTTCTGAAAAAGAAAATATCAATTTGTTTTTGAATGTTTCTAGTACGTACCCAATAATACCAACACAATACAATATTAATTATCGGCGCAAAGGCAGCTAATATAGGACATTGGGGATAACTGTTCTTATTAAGCTTTTCTAAAGTACAGGGTAATAGCGACATACTCCTTGCGTTCGTGAAAAGTTGCATCATTTATTTTAATAATTTTATAATATTTAATTTATAATTTATTTATATGCATATTTAAATATCATAATTTACAATATACATTTTCTAAAAATATTTATTTAGAATTTTTTTACATTACTTATTTTTATAAATATTTAAATTAAATATTAAATTTTAAAATATAAAAAATAAATAGTGCAACTTTTAAAAAACGGATAAAGTATTATATATACTTACATTTTAAAACATGATGTAATGGGATGAATAATTTTTTTAAACTTTTATCTTATTTAGTTTGGTGTACTAGACCTCAATTATATATTATATATATTTACATTATACTCCCTCCGTCCCACTAACATGTCAACAGTTTGACTTGCACACATATTAAGATGATGTGTTGACTATGAGGAATTGACAAAAATATCCTCAACCCTTCCACAATTTACAATACAAACCAAACTCTCTTCTTCCTGTGAAACCCCATCTGGCCCGACTCTGCAGATTCCTCTGCTTTCGTCGACATCGTTGACGAGTTAACCACCATGATCACGGAGTGAGGTCAGATCCTTGATGAAGCAAGGTTTGGAGTCGTCGTTTGATTTGAATCAGAACGATTCGGAAGACGAAAAGGAACCAACATAAGCTCTTCAGAACCAGATCCCGGTGGCTGAGCGAGTCGCCGATTACAGGTGATCTTGCTGGGAATTGACGAAAATGATTCGTTTGATGCGACGACTAGTCTCAGAATCAGGAAGGCCAGACTCGAGATTGAGGTTCAAAGGGAAGAAATCAGGTAAAACGGAGTTGAACAAACTCCAGATCAGATCTCGGCTCGACAAGAACTCAAGACGTGCCGGCACAAGAATTTGTGCGTTCTATTACAGAGTAGAGGGGAAGCGACTTGTGTATGATTTCTCCGGCGGCGCGGGAATTACTACCTTGAGGTGAATCCAGGACTGACGTCATACGCGACGGATTCGGAGTCTGGGAGATTCACTGAAGGAGCTGTGGGAGAGGTGTAGTGTCTGTTTGCTCTGTAACCCAACATGCCTGGGTAGGAGAAGAGGATAATGTTTTTTTAAATTAAAAGTAACTTTAAAGGGGTACAGATGGAAGTGGTAGTAAAGTAAATTTATTGTGAAAACAATTCCCTAAAAAGAAACGTGGTATACAAGAAAAATGTGGGTAATTTTGTTGGACGAAGATAGTATTATATTTTATATATACTTAAATTATGGACTATATACTCTACATTGTGTGTCTATATATATATATATATATTATTATATTAAAAGTGAATTGAGTATTTTTTAGGAGTAAAATCTGCTTTGGGTGTCTCTTTTTATATTTATGATTTATTATGGTCTCATTTTAAGTTTTCGCTTCATTATAGTCCTATTTTTAAGTTGCGCGTCCCGTTCTGGTTCTTTCCGTCCAATTTGATCGTTTAAATGGACGGTCGGGGTGCAATGACGATTTCCTCATTCATTAATTGCTACAATACACCCCAATTTTTAAAATTTAATCAATTCTATCCTCAACATTTTCAAAACTTACACATTAACCCCAAATTCCACAAAACTTTCACTTCTACCATCTTTTCAAAACATCCTCTCATCCCATTAAGCAAAATGTGGCATTAAGAAACTATATAATACTTTAATTAATCATATTTTGAAAGCAAATACTATTAATTTTTGACAAGATTAATTAGATTAAATAAGTGGGGGGTGCAGCCAGCAGGGTGAAAGCACATGATAAAGATCAGAGGCAAGAATACACAAACCTCCATACGAATTTGAGCTGAATCCATCATACCTAATCAGAAAATATAGTACTCCTTATTATGCACCCAAAAGAAAAAAACTCCACAGATCTTCGTCACACCGCCATCCACTCCCCCGTCAAGCTCACATCGCCGCCTCCTTCTCTCCCCGTTCAACCGTTACCGCCGCAACTCCACAAGCCCGCTGATGCTTCTGATGGCTTCGTTGCTCATCTTCTCCTTGCTGGGCATGTATGAAGCGTAAAACCCTGGCTTGAAATTTCACCGATATGAAGTGAAGACAAGTGAGTGATTGATTTCGATGCGTACAGCTTTAGTTTAAAATGAACAAATCTGCATTCATTAAACAAATTTGCCAAATTCTATTTCTAGATCCCAAAATAACAATTTATTATTGGGTACCAAAATAAATACTCCCTCTATTTTATTTCTTTCCTTTTTCAAAAGAAAAAAAAAGATTAATGCAAAAAAGAAATAACATAAACGTTTTTTCTAAGAAGATGGTAGAATTGAAAGTTTTGAGGAATTTTGGGTTAATGTGTAAATTTTGAGGGTACAATTGATTAATTTTTAAAAATTGTGGTGTATTGTAGCAATTAATGAAGGGCAAAATCATCATTTCACTCTCCGCCGTGCATTTAAACGATCAAATTAAACGGAAAGGACGAGAACGAGACGCGCAAATTAAAAATAGGACCATAATGAAGCGAAAACTTAAAGTGAGATCATAATAGATCACAAACATAAAAAGAGGCACCCGTGGTGGATTTTACTCATACATTTATGATACAAAAGTTTAGAACATCTCTAAATATATAGAAAGATTTTGGGGAAAAAAGTAATTTTATCATTAAAGTTCATTTTGAAGCGAGAATACCACCGATAATTTATTGAATGGATAATTTTTTCACTAAATATTAAGTTGTCCCGATTAACGCTCATGTGGAGTGCAACTCTATAATTATGTGGACATTTAATGTACATTTTGTAGGGTTAATGTTAAATTTCACCTTAAAATCTGTTACAGTTTAATCGTTGAATTTTTTGTTCATTTCTGGTCTGCTGATATAAATGAACAGAAAATTCTTTGGAGGGCGTGGAGGAGTTTATGTATGCCGAAGCATGCAGGTGGTATGGGCTTTCGTGATATTCCAGCTTTTAACAGAGATGTGCTAGCTAAATAGGGCTCTCACTTTGTTAAAACCCTAGATTGTTTGGTAACAAGGGCTTTTAAAGGAAAATAATTCCCAAACTCGAGCTTTTTACGGGCGGACCCAGCAGCTAGCTCCTTTCCAATATGGAAAGGACTTATGGCAGGACGTCAGGTTCTGGAAGCTGGCAAATTTTTGAGGATTGGATCAGGACATCACCTATCAGTCTGGAAAGATAGGTGGGTTCCCTCACCGGACTCTCATTGATCATAGAGCCACCTACATCTCAGATGGACACCCGGGTCACTGATCTCATCAATACATCTACCATGCGCTGGCGCAACGCAGAGATTGAGGACCAATTTCACCCAACTGACGTCGTGTACATTACAGGTGGTCCTAACATATTCACATGGGGTATGGTTGATAATAGTCGATTCACTGTTCGATCTGCATACTACTTGGATTTTGCAACTCTATATAGGAACCATCCGTATCAGACCTCTGATTTTTGGAAATGGTTGTGGAACCTGAAATTGCCACCTCGAGTCCAGACTTTTATGTGGATGGCATGTGATAATATCCTAGCCACTCGAGATATGCTATCTACACGAGGGGTAAATGTTGAGTCACACTGTCTAGTGTGTCATGGGGCAGACGAGTCTATCTGCCACATATTCCGGGAGTGCCTATTCGGGCAACAACTGTGGCAAGAGCTTCAAGTACATATTTCTCCTATTACAGGTGACGAGGTCTTGTGGCAAGAACGCCTCAAATCCTACATCAGTGACCATCG